>ML807198.1:9835-70561 GCA_009831015.1 Picea engelmannii
TCTGTGCCATAGCCAACTTTTATCTTCCTTTCCTAGACAACACTTTTCATTTCCAATTTCACTTAACACATATATGTTGCTTGAAGTTCTTGCAGCTGTAGCGACCAATTTCCCTGAACCTTCTTTTCTTATCTCACACTTTTTTGAATCGAAAGTAACGTTATGACCTTGGTCACACATTTGACTTACACTTAAAAGATTGTGTTTCATATATTCTACTAGGAGAACATTTTCTTCCTTTTCATTCTTGTTCCCAATTCGGATTGTGCCTTTTCCAATGATTTTGGATGAATCATCATTTCCACAGGAGACTGATCCATCTCTTTCCTCTCGTAATGTAAGAAACTTGTTTCTATCACCTGTCATGTGTTTTGAACATCCACTGTCAACATACTAACCATGTTTCTTCTATTTATCTTCTAGAGCAACTGTGCATTCTTCATTGCTATATTGATCTTGCTTTCTTATCCATGTCATTTTCTGAGGTTTTTGTTTGTGACTCTATTGAGGTTCTTTAGGAGGGACTGTCATTCTACAATTTTTGGCCATGTGTCCAAAATTGTTACTTTTGTAACATTCCACTTCAGTGCTCAAGGATTCAAACCTATTGTAACTTCTTCTCTGTGTTTCACTAGGTCTTCTTGAATAACCCCTTTGTGTATGGCTCTCAAAGTAGTTATTGTTCCTGTTGTTAGCTCTACAATTTACAACTTTATGTCCAAAATTATTACAATCATGAAATAAACCAAAAAATATAGTTTGATACCTGGTAGTTGAAGATATTATGAAAGAGGGTGCTCTTATGAATCCTTCTTCTTCTTGAGGCCTTTCTATTTGTTGTTGATTATGAAATCTGAATCTTCTCGGTGGAGGAGTGTCCCTATAATCTTCCTTGTATATCTTTTTATCCCCTTTGATTGCTTTTGCATAAATTTTTGGATTTGTTTCTTGCTCTGTTGTTTTGGAGCTTCATCCCTTTTTTGTCTGATTGTATCCAAGTCCGGATTTGTCAACATAAGATTTTTGACTACTGATAATGTCATCCAGAACTTTTGAGCTATTCTGCATATTTTTCTTTTGAATATCCTTTCTTAGTGTGACAATCTCTTCTTCCAGGTTTCCATTAATCTTCTCCTTTCCTTCTAACTATTCTTTGAGTGCTTCTTCAATTCTTTTATCTTGTTCTATTTGAACCTTCAATTTTGTGATCATTTGTTCTAGTTCTTGAGTGTCTTTCTTCTTATCCAGTTCTGCTTGAAGTTTCTTGTTTTTATTATTTTCTCTTATGATAACTTCTATGGCACTCATTAATTCTTGTCGGAAGTCAACTTCTGCCTCTTCAATTTCTTCTTCATATGCTTCTTCATACTTTTCTTCAGAGTCTTTTTTATCAGAGTCTTCTACTGCCATGAATAGAACTCTGTCTGTTTCACTGTCACTGAATTCATCTTCATCTAATGATTAGATGTATTCTTTGGTGCAAATTTTTTTCTTGAAAACATTATTTGTAGTTATTTTACCCTTTTATTTTTTTCTTCCTTTTGAGTAACCTTCATCATTTCTCTTTTCCTTATGAGGACATTTGTTAGCAAAATGACCAATACCATTACAATTAAAACAAATTAAAGGAAGATTACCTCTGTATCTACCGTTGGTTCCCTTGTTCAGTCTTTTGACACAGTTGGCCACTTCTTCATCATCTTTTGAGACATCGTTGCTGCTACTATATTCTTCTTGTTCATTTTTCTCTTTCTTTGATCTTTTGGATGCTTTGAAGGCTGCTTATTTTACATATAGATTTTCCTGTTAAGTTCACATCTCATATGCTATGAAGATTCCATGCAGTTCATCCATGCTTATTAAGTTTAGATCTGATCTTTCTTCTAGTTCCGATATCTTAGGGTTGAATCTCATAGGAAGAGATCTGATTACCTTTTGAACAATTACAGATTCTTCGATTTCTTCTCCCAATCCTATGATTGCTTTCATTTTTTCATCGACTCGTAAAAAGTAGGCTGTGATATCTTCATATTCCTTCAATTTTATTTCTTCGAACTGGCCTCTGCAGGTTTGAAGCTTTGCTACTTTGACCTTTGAATCTCCTTCATAAATATTTTGAAGCTTGTCCCAAATATCTTTAGCATATTTACAATGTGCAACTTTGGTGAATACCGTATCACTGAGACCACACAAAAGTGCATTTATGGATTTGGAATTATTCTCACTGAGTTTCATTGCTTTGTCATTTATTGGTGGAACTGTTGGTGCTGTGTATCCATCTACAATTGATTGCCAAACTTGAAATCCCTATGCCTGTATATATGCATTCATCCTTATGCTCCAAAAAGCATGCTTCTTTCCATCAAACTATGGTATTCCATTTTTATATGAGTTGGTACTCTCCATGATCTACCTTTCAGTGGTTAAATTGATTTCTGAAGGAAGTTTCTTTGATACCAATTGTTGGATTACTAAGAGGGGGGGTGAATCAGTAATAGCGTAATTATAATATTTTTTTTTCCAAATGTTATATCAATGTAGAATTATTATCCAATAATGAGCAGTAATAAATAAACAATCACACACATACAAAGTACACCAGTGTTTTACGTGGAAACCCAAATCAGGGGAAAACCACATAATGATTTTTCTTATACGTATTGAAGAATTACATTAATTGGAAGCACCAACTTCCTTTGTTTTGCAGCTGCAACTGGAAGGAGGCTCCAACCCCCTAGTTTCTCAGGCTACAACCTGAGGGAAACTCCAAATCTCCAAATCTCTAGCTACAACCAGAAGGAGGCTACAACCCCCAATGTTCTTCGACTACAACCACTTGTCCTTGCCCCGTCCTGCCACCCTGAAGTAGAAGTAGAATGATGGAACCACTGTCACACTATTACTGTGAGATATACCGTTGTAAACCTGTACCAATATATCTGAGCCATGTATCAACCTATACCTCAAAATGTAATAAACATGTACCATAAACAAGTGCATCAACCATGCACCAACCTGTAATCAACTTGTACCTTAAACAAGTGCATCAACCATGCACCAACCTATAATCAACCTGTACCATAAACAAGTTCATCCAACCATGTACCAAGTATGTTCCAATCAAGTCTCAACTACTCATCAAGTATGACTCATCAATATGTACCAACATCATCAGCTATACAACTCATGTATGTGTGCCAACTCATCAACTACTTGTCTCAACCATGTACTCAACATGTACCACAACCAAAAGCCCTTATCAGTTTCATCATCCAAATATAATTTGTAGCTTTGTAATAGACCTGGTGTATATGATCACATTCCTACAAACCTTACTTAACTTTAAAAACAAGATACTAACATTTTCATCAAACTTTTCTTTAGTCTCACATGCCTAGTTTTGGATTAGTCAACAACCCTAACTTGAAGTAATCATAACTTTGAACCTGTAATGTATAAATATCTGAAAATGATACATAATGTTTTTCAATGTGTTTTATGAAATTCCTCCAAGTGTCACTACTTGGAACCTCTCAGAAAAGGAGTTATAGAAAAAATGGCATACCTTGCTGAATTTTGTCTCATTCTAGAGAGAAACCTTGTAGAGCGTGCCCCACACAAAATATTTGATTAATTGATATGAAAATGTTACAAAACATACTAAAGACTATACCCTAACCAACACATTTTGTCTCACTAAATTTGTATTTGTTATGAATACGTTATGACGTTTTTACCTGAAACATCTGATTTTGACTAGTTTCAGGACTGACCACAAACCCTATTTTCCACGTAGTGTAACTCCCAAACTACAATGAGCCACATGCTGAATTTTTTACCAAAGATACTTGGATATTTATTCTCACTTGAATATCAATTTCAGGATCTGAATCATTATATAAAATAAGTTATAGTGAAAATGGTGAGATGACCTGTAAATAACATACCTTAGAAAGAACTATAAAAGAATTTATCCTTCCTTGCATTTTGGCCTTCTTTTCTTCACCTTCACTCAAAATTATGGTTTAGATATCCTTGGTTACATCAAACACATATATATATTCAATATTCTCAAGTGTGATTCAAATGAGAGAGCCTTGCCTCTTATTTATACTCTCCAAGTAGCTTCCTTAAAAACATCTTCTAGGTCACTTGGCCCCACTTTCTTATTTTAGGGTTGGGTCTACTTTTAATTTCTCCATTAAATTTATTATTGAAATAATTTATTTTTTATTCACTTTGAATTATAATACACTCATTACTTCACTTTATTATTTACCTTTTAAAGTATCTTAAACCACTTTGACTACTTTGACCTTTTGGGGCTTCTAGATGACATATGAGGGTCCTCCAACTTCATAAGGCCATAACTCTCAAATCGTGAGGAGTTATGTGATGTTATACATACCACTAGAAATGGCATGACATGTACTATACATATAGAATAGTATTATCTGAAAATATATCATAACTCATACCTTTACCCATCAAACAAAATTGGGTCCATTACCCAAACCTGGGGTCTCCAACTTTTCATGGCCAGAACTCTCTAACCGTGAGGAATTATGTGACGTTCCACATACACCAGAAATGACATGACAAGCACTATCCATCTAGTATATTTTCCCTGACAAATTCACTTTCCTTCATCTCATTATTCCACAATTAATCATGGGTTCTCTTACTCCACAAAGCGTCTTCCTATGAGAGGTTTCACCATAAGTGGACTACTTTCGAGTTCATCCATATTTACTTCTTATCAACCATGACAAATAATGAGTCATATTTACATCAAACAATATTGGGTCCATTACCCAAACCTTTGTGCTATGGGGCTTTCTTCAAGGGTTGACATCAATCACAACCAACCTTAATCAACAACTGCAAGCAAAATTTACAACCCAAGTAGGATACCAATAACCAAACACTCAAACCAAGATGTAAGGACAACTAATGAAAAATACGGTGAGGAAAAAAAATCGCTCAAAAATTGAACCAAAAAAAGTTTTACTATCACTTTGGAAGCACTCATCAGTTAGGACATAGATCGAAGAAGACTCAACAACCATAAAAACTCACCCAACAAACACCAAACTCAACAAGTAAGCTTAAATTTTTTATGTATGCATATGTTTAAGAAAAAACTACATATGTGCGCACTCTATAGAAAGACAACTTGTGTATGTACACGTTTGTCAAGGGAAAAAACATATATATGTATTAAAACATTGTCAGGGTAAGTATAAGACCAAGAAACTCAGATACAAAGTAACAATATTCTTTCAAGCAATCAGGCAATAAGGAAACTCAGGCTACCAGAGAGAAATCAAAGGAGAAAAACACTCCAAACCCCAAAATAGAAGATTTAATCTCTAGTATGGTCACCAATTTTGTTACAATGAAAATCACTCTATGGCATGGGGTAAACCACAACAGATAGAATTGTTGATTTTTAATGACAAAATCAGAAATATTTCATTCACACATTTCGTCAAACACCTAGCAACCTAGAGATAATTGTCTTCTTAAATTTCAAAAATGCATACCCACATTCAGAAATTTCTATAAGCAGAAATACACATTGTTAAGCAAAATATGCAGCGAAAAATACACAATGGACAACAACCCATAACTCACAGAAATTTAGGCAAATGCCAGGGAAAACCCAACGAGAGAGAGATATTATTATTTTTCTTAGGAAATTTTAGAACATCATCAATAACACTTTTCAGCCAAGAGAAATACCTCTCACAGCACAAAAAAAAGTCCCCCACATATCTTTCTTGAAAATCATGCCACAGTCCGTACAGTTGTACGGATTTGCTGAAATTCGGCACCTCGAAAATTGTGTCACAACAGGCTGATGTACCTTCTCTTCTGTATGGCCGACCTCCTCCAGAAAATTCGTCAAGGGATGACACGAAAACTGTGCCCAAGATTTTCTCAGTTTTCATGCCTTAAGAATGTTGTTGTACGACCTGTACGGATCTATACAGTATGGCATGTCCCAGCAAATTACACTGTTGCAAATCAAAACAGAAAATTTATCCTTGGGATTTGTGCCCTAGTTGTCTTGGGAATCGTTCCCTTCTTGATTATAACTTTCCTCTCTCAAGCAATCTCTCAACTTCTCCTCTCGTCTTCTCGAGTGTGTCTTTTCTCACATCCCTAAACATGTATATGTACTTTTCTCTTTTCCCAAGAAACCCTAACTTACATAACCAACTCAATCTAATGGCTATTATAAGTCTAATCTGAGGGCTCATATTTAATGCTCCTCATTAATTACAAAACAAGTAATAAATTCTCATTAAATACTTTTTGGGTCCCACAACTTAAAATCACTTTAAGTTATAAAGTACATTTACTTTATAAAAGAACTTTATTTAAAATGTCACTTTACAAACATATCTAGGAATTATGACTTTATGTCCTCCCCGTGACAAAACACAATAACATGAATGAGGACATCCCTTGTTATATTTAAACACTCCCTCTTAAGGAGGAATGTACTCACTGCCATCTCCATCATCTAATTCCATCATATTGTGCTTTGTAGGAGCTCCCTCTGAACCTGGATTCATCTGCAACACACACACAGAAATCAAACTAGAATATCTTCTTCTGGAAACCTCCTGGAACCCTGAGCTCACTTCATCTTGAGCATTGGTTCGATCAACCTAGCTAAGCCTTCTGCCAGTGCTCAGAAGATACTCACTCTCTTCTCTCGGAATGAAAGACTGATACCTTGGCGCCACCATAGTCTTAGAAGCCTCCTCACGCTCCTCATCCGACGCTGAATCATACATCATAGGTTTTCCTCTCAACATATACAACCAATCCAGCCAGTTACCAATCAGCTGTAGCTCTACCAGATCCACTCTCTCTCTGTAGATAAAGACATGTCCCTCTTGAACAATACGCAATATCTTACATCTTGCAAGGCTAATATTGAGAGCAAGTTAACACTTAAACCTGGAACAAAGAGAACTCCATCAATCTCCAAGAATCCCCCAAACTCGAGTTGGAATCTAACATTCCCAACTCCACATACAACTCTCGCCATACCACCTTCATTTACAACCTATCGGCTAGGACCAATCACTGTGAAGTCTGGGAATACTCACCAGATTCCTGTCATGTGGTTAGAGGCTCCGCTATCCACAATCCATCCAACATCACCTTTGAACCCTCCGCTGTCGACACTGGAAACTAGGGTAACCAAACAAAATTCCCTATCAAACCTTGAAGCAAAGTCCTCTATGGATTCTATAGCAACTGTCTCAGGCTCCTCTGACTCAATCTTCTTCTTCCTCTTAGGACATTGAGAGGCAAGGTGCCCCATCTTGTTACAACAAAATCATCTGACTTTACTCAAGTCCCTTCCAGAACTTCCTTTCTTCTTGCTCTTTGCCACAAGAGCAACATTCTCATTAGCTCTGCCTGTCTTCTGATCACTACTCTGAGATCTTTCTCGGATCTCCTTCTGAGTGAAATCATCCCACAGTCTGCTCCAATCTAGTAGATGCTCACAACCCACCACGCACTTCACGAAGACTTCCCAATCTTTGGTGAATCCATTTAAGGCTAACCTCACCAACTCAGAATCCAAAGTGACCTCTCCAACAGCTGCCAGCTCATCTTTAACTTGAGCCACCCGGGTAAGATAAGAAGAGACACTCTCCTCCTTACCCATATTGATATCATGCAACTTAGCCCTCAAGTCCGTTTTTCGGTTCTTGTTCTTCACCTCGAACAAGTTCTTAAGTGCATCCCACATCTCCTTGGTAGTATTTTTCTCAGCCAAGTGTGGGATAAGGTGATCCTTCACCCCATCCAGAATAATCCTCTAATCTCTGGCTTCCTTGACCTCATGCAAGTCCAAAGCAACAGGATCTACTGCAGGATTTGCTACAACAGAGTTGACATAGCTATAGATCTTGTTCTCTTTGAGAACGGCTGACAAACGAACCTTCCGTTGCAAGTAGCTAGAAATTCCATCCAATCGATCCTCATATCTAATGCTTGCATCCATATTCCTTGTCACAACTCAAGGAAAACAATCACACCCTTTCTGCACAAATATCACACTTCCCATTACTAGAGACAAAGCTCTGATACCATGTTGATTTTTTTTATGACAAAATCAGAAATATTTCATTCATACATTTCATCAAACACTTAGCAACGTAGAGATAACTGTCTTCTTAAATTTCAGAAATGCATACCCACATTCAGAAATTTCTATAAGCAGAAATACACAATTTTAAGCAAAATATGCAGCGGAAAATACAGAATGGACAACAACCCATAACTCACAGAAATTTACGCAAATGCCAGGGAAACCCCCAATGTGGGGAAACCCAATGAGAGAGAGAGATTGTTAGTGACATTTCTTGTCTAGGGACTAGGATCATCCAGGTCAGTAGATTGCATGAAGAACGCCCAAGCATAGTACGTAAAGCCCCATTTCAGGCTGAAAATCAAATGAGCTGGCGAAATTAGGTTGTCAACGACCTAGATTCATCCATAGGAGCAGATTGACGGTCGGCGGGAAATCACGGTTAGCGGAGTTGCATTGGGATTAGCGTGATGGGTATAGTCTATATAAATTCATGAAGGATCTCGGTCATCCATCCAAAAGGACACGTGGTGCGCGATCATGTCATGTCGGTATTCGGGGATTCAAGGGGTAAGAGCTCCTCGTCATTTTACGTCTCCAAACCCTAACCCGAAAACGCCGATAAGCGCCTTTGAAGCTAAGCCCATGGTCCTAGCACCCGGTCATGTCAAGTGAGCCTGACAATGGAGGCAGCCCTCTTCTAACATCAAAGGCCATCTCGACCGTTCCTCTGGAGGACACACGGCATACATCCGTGCTTTCGCAGTTTGGTCAATCAAGATTTTGACAAGCGTTGCATCGTGAACCCCCGGTGCCAGAAATCCTGAAAGAACCGGGACTGTCCATCTGAAGGAAACACATCACAAGATCTGAGCCATAGGTGGGGCCTTTTGGGATTTTGATAGTGAAAGCGTCGAAGTCATCTCAGCCGTCCATCCATGGATCTGGGCGGCCAGGATCTGCACGCTCAAATCTACGGTGAGGAAGGGATTCTGGAGCCCTCCCACCTTTCTACCTTTAAGAGGAGGGGGAGGGTCCAGAATCGAGGGTGCACCTCTGCAAAGGATACGATCAAAGCACCTGGATCAATGGCTCACATCAGATTCTGGAGCCCCCCCGCCTTTCCACCTTTAAGTGGAGGGGGGGGGGTCCGGAATCGAGAGCGCACCTCTCCAACGGCTACGATCAGAGTGCCCAGATCAATGAATAAGGTTGTTTTTGACCCCCCCTTTGCTATCCTGACTTTAATAAAGGTATGGGGGGCCCTTCTTGACTTGCCACCTTCTATCTCGTCCTCCCCCTGTTAACGTGGTGCCTCCTCGTTGCGTCTGCCCCGACTTCTTCCAAACCACTTACCTCCTCCTTCTTCCCCTGTCATCTGTCCAACTTCCCTCTCTCCATCCACATGGCCCCTCCTCATCTCATCACCCTCTCGCCTCCTTCTATGTGTCCCTCGCACTCCACACGCCTTCCTTCTCTTTCCTTTTCAGACTACGTGGCATTCCTAAGCTTATGTCAGAACTCCTGTTTCCTCTCCATCACCTTCGTCGTGTTGACACCATCACTCCCATCATAACCTTTTTCACATCCGCCATATGGGTCCCTCGCAGCAGTCCAGTGAAGCAGCATCCAAAGAGAGACTGTTCAGTTGATCTAGGTGGCACCATAAGGATACCTCCACATCCCAGAAGGTAGGGTTGACCGAGGCTGTCCCCAATCCCAAGAAAGCAGTTATTGCGATTGTCGCTGGTGGTTGGGCATCATCTCCACCATAAAAAGAAAGTCCAACAAAGGACTAAAGTTGTTCGATTCATCTGTAGCAGGACAGTCCGAAATATGATAGCGTTTGTCTTGGGTGCACAATCAGACAGAGTCTGCATGCGTAGACTGTCAGAAGACATGCAGACGTAATGTTTTTAATGCAGCGTCTTGTTTTTGTTGTTGTTGTTGTTTTTGAGTATATGTAGGAATTTTTTCCATTTTTGTAAGCATCGATGGTTGAGCGAGGCTCCTGGTTGTAAAGCTTTAATGAAGCATTGTTATTATGGTTATGCATGGACTCTTGAGACTTCTTGCCTTATGAATGTTAGTTTCTTTCATTTCTTTGTTTACACTGTGTTAGAGCAGCTTGGAATTGGAGAATCCATTTGAGTTATAACCATTATAGGATGATGTAGAATTGGATCACTGTAACAGTTGCATTGTCTCTAATCGGTCCTTGTGATTTTCTTAATGCTGAATGACTTGGAATTGGAGAATCCATTCGAGTCCCCCATTCAGTTTCTTAAGACCCTGAACCAAGAGGATCTTTCATTCAGAGTCTTTCTTCTACAAACTGTTGAAAGCCGGTTGCCCAAAGTAGTTTGTTCACTCTTCTTACCAAGTCTTCCACCTGTTCACCTTTTAATCAATCCACTGACTGAAGTTAGATCAAGACCTCCTTTGTTCCTTACATGCCAGACCCAGCCCCTGAGTTAGAGTGATATCTCCCCGAGTCTCTACCCATTTGATCATTCATTAAAAACTATCGTGACATAAAACGGATGGTCGTTGGGCTCTGCTCCTGCAAGCAATCCAGGGGTGACTTCCATCGCCAAATTTTCTAGAGCCATTGTCGGGGACGAAGTTGAAGATTTTCCCTGGGCAGAACAACATTGAGCCTCTGATTCTGAATGTGCTTCAGACATAAGAGCCCTTCAAGATTGCTACTGTGCACCTGGCGACTCCACTGTGGTGACTCCAAGGTTTCCACATTAGTGTTTCAGCTGTGGCTACTGTTAGCACACCTGAAAGCTGACCCTAAGGAGCTTTCTCAAGAAGGTTTCAGCAGTTTCTTTCTCAGCCTGAGAAGATTCCTGGGGTAACAATAACGTTAGGATCTGGCCTTTGATGGTGAATAAGGACTAGACACATTCGAAGTTGTGCATCTTTCACCTGGCAACTCCATGATTCAAGGATTTATTGGCAACTCCACTTGTTCGATATGGAGAAAATCCTTGCTCGCAGGTTTGCTCCTTTTAATTTTTCTGCTATTCCTACTTATCCTGATGTTGTCCCCTCTCTAAATGAATGGGGAGATTGTTTTCCCATATTTGGAAAGCGTGAAGATGACAACCCTTCTCAGCACCTCAGTGAGTTTCATGAACTCATGCGTCAGTGGGAGATACATCATGAGGATGTATTATTGAAAATGTTCATGTTCTCGTTTGCAAGGGATGCGCATAAATGGTATCATTCTTTACCCCCTGCTAGCATTTCTTCACTCTCGGAGTTTCATGCAGCTTTCATCGCCTATTACCAAGAGTTTTATCCCTCTGTGTTAGTTTTTCATAACTGTAGTGAGGGATACCACAACTCTATACCAGATGAAGTTGTTTCGGATGTAGGCTATGAGGATGATCCTGATGACCTGGATCAGAGCTCCATCCTTTCTCCTCCCCATTCATCTATAGCAGGGGGGGGTTATGAGAGTGATGAAGTTCCCAGGGAGGAGGATGGTGCTTTGAGTGAACTAGTGGTGCAGGCGATATTCCCCACTCCCCAGTATGCAAAATTGGAATCTGAAGGCAGCAAAAAGGATTTTCCAGTCTTCGATGCGGATGATCTAAGCAGCTCTTTTGAAGATATTATTGAAGATTTTTTGGATGCATTAGCATCTGTCCCCAATGAGGTTGATATCTCAGATTTAAACAAAGAAGCCATTGTGGAAGAGGATCATTCTTTCTTCCTTCATGAGATTTCCCATGATGTATTTACATTTGGGATTGAAGAGAAGGATCGGGAGACCGTTCCCTTTTTACAAGATGGGGGAGTGCATGGAAAAGAGGAGGAGGAACTAGAGGAACGACTGAGCGTGCATTTCATGTTCTATCTGGAGCCAATCAACGAACAACCACCACCTGAGATCAGTGACCCTGTGTTAGTTGTCCTCCTACCTGTTCTTATCAGAGATACTCAGCCATAGGTGGAAAACTGTGTAGCACAGGCGGCTGTTTGTCACCAATTTTATGGGATTGGCCACTCATTCTATGACCCTGTCAGCAAGTACATGGAGTGGCATTTCCCCTATGCCTTGGAGCTTCCCTATTTCATCTCAACTCCGTCCTGTAAGGAGGAGTTGAAGAGTGTAATCATTCTACTGTCACGTTTACACCATCTGTTGATGATCATTGACAGAAGGAAGGATCTTCTATCCAGGAAGCTGCTTGAATGGCTATGGTGGAAATATTCTTTCACATAGCCCCATGTAAAGTGTTTTATTAGTTTAGGATTGTATATAAATAAGCTCCTTTGAGCATGTATCTTTATTTTGTTGATTTTATTTTTTGGCTTGTATTTTCAGCAGCGGGATGTTTTAAGCCTGACTCCATAGCCCAACAGCAAGGCACTGAAGCTGCATAATGAGTTATTAGAGCATCATAGGGACGACTCTATCCCCCATGGAGCCTAATGTTAGTGACATTTCTTGTCTTGGGCCTAATAGCATCCAGGTCTGCGGATTGCATGAAGAATGCCCAAGCATAGCACGTAAAGCCCCATTTCAAGCTGAAAATCAAGTGACAGGGAAAAATCAGGTTGTCAACGACTCAGATTCATCCATAGGAGCGGATCGACGGTCGGTGGGAAATTACGGTGAGCGAAGTTGCACCGGGATTAGCACGATGGGTAGCGTAGCGAAGTTGCGCCGGGATTAGTGCGATGTATAGCGTCTATATACATTCAGGAAGGATCTCGGTCGTCCATCCAAAAGGACACGTGGTGCACGATCATACCATGTCGTCATTCGAGGATTCAAGGGGTAAGAGCTCCTCATCATTTTACGTCTCAAAACACCGATAAGCACCTCTGAAGCTAAGCCCATGGTCCTAGCACCCGGTCACGTCAAGCGAGCCTGATAATGGAGGTAGCCCTCTTCTAACATCAAATGCCATCTCAACTGTTCCTTTGGAGGACACGTGGCGTACATCTGTGCTTTCACAGTTTGGTTAATCGGGATTTTGAGAAGCGTTGCATCTTGAACCCCCAGTGCCAAAAATCCTAAAAGAATCGAGACCATCCATATGAAGGACACACGGCACAATATCTGAGCCACAGGTGGGGCCTTTCAGGATTTTCATAGTGAAAGCGTTGAAGTCATCCCATTCGTCCATCCATCGATGAAACTTGGGTGCATTGGACTAAAAGGGGGCATGGATCTGGGCGGCCTGGATCTGTGCACTCAGATCTACGGTCAGGAGCAGATTCCGGAGGCCCCACACCTTTCTTCCTTTAAGTGGAGTGGGGGGTGCAGAATCGAGGGTGCGCCTCTCTGACGGCTACGATCAGAGCGCCTGGATCAAGGGCGCACATCGAATTCCTGAGCCCCCTCACCTTTCCACATTTAAGCAGAGGGGGGGAGTCCAGAATCGAGGGCGCACCTCTCTGACGGCCACGATCATAGCGCCCGGATCAATGGCTGAGGTTGTTTCCAGCCCCCCCTTTGCTATCCTTACGTTAATAAAGGTATGGGGGGGC
This sequence comes from Picea engelmannii, assembly GCA_009831015.1. Taxonomy (NCBI): domain Eukaryota; kingdom Viridiplantae; phylum Streptophyta; class Pinopsida; order Pinales; family Pinaceae; genus Picea; species Picea engelmannii. The sequence goes on from ML807198.1 coordinate 23,472, forward strand.
CTTTATAACTTGTCACCTTCTGTCCCATCCTCCCCCTGTTAACATGGCACCTCCTCATTGCGTCTGCCCCCACTTCTTCTAAATCAGATACCTCCTCCTTCTTCCCCTATCATCTGTCCAGCTTCCCTCTCTCCATCCACATGGCCCCTCCTCAGCTCATCGCCCTCTCGCCTCTTGCCATGTGTCCCTTGCACTCCACATGCCTTCCTCCTCTTTCCTTTTCAGATCATGTGGCATTCCTCAGCTTATGTCACCACTCTCGTTTCCTCTCCATCACCTCCACCGTGTTGATGCCATCGCTCCCATCATACCCTTTTTCACATCTGCCATAGGGGTCCCTCGTAGTAGTCCAGGGAAGCAGCATCCACAGAGAGATTGTTTAGTTGATCCAGGTGGCACCATTAGGAGACCTCCACGTCCCAGAAGGTAGGGTTGGTCGAGGCTGTCCCCAATCCCAAGAAAGCAGTTATTGTGGTTGTTGCTAGTGGTTGGGCATCATCTCCGCTATAAAAAGAAAGTCCAGCAAAGGACTAAAGCTAGTCGATTCATCTGCAGGAGGACAGTCTGAAATCTAATAGCGTTTGTCTTGGGTGCATGATAGGCCAGAGTCTGCATGCACATACTGTTAGAAGACATGAAGACGCAATGTTTTTAATGCAGCGTCTTGTTTTTGCTACTGTTGTTTTTTTTGAGTATATGTAGACGTTTTTTCCATTTTTGTAAGCATCGATGGTTAAGCGAGGCTCCCAGTTGTAAATCTTTAATGAAGCACTATTATTCTAGTTATGCATAGACTCTTGAGACTTCTTGCCTTATGAATGTTAGTTTCTTTCACGCCTTTGTTTACACTGTGTTAGAGCATCTTGGAATTGGAGAATCTAGTCGAGTTGTAACCGTCATAGGATGATGTAGAATTGGATCACTATAATAGTTGCATTGTCTCTAATCGGTGCTTGTGATTTTCTTAACGCTGAATGACTTTGAATTGGAGAATCCAGTCGAGTCCCCCTTTCAGTTTCTTAAGACCCTAAACCAAGACGATCTTGCATTCATAGTCTTTCTTCTGCAAACTGCTGAAAGCCGGTTTCCCAAAGTAGTTTGTTCACTCTTCTTACCAAGTCTTCCACTTGTTCAACTTTTAATCAATCCACTCACTAAAGTTAGATCAAGACCTCGTTTGTTCCTTACATGCCAGACCCAGTCCCTGAGTTAGAGTGATATCTCCCAGAGTCTCTACCCATTTGATCATCCATTAAAAACTATCATGACATAAAATGGATGTTCGTTGGGCTCTGCTAATGCAAGCAATCCATGGGTGACTTCTGTCGCCAAATTTTCTGGCACCGTTGCCGGGGACGAAGTTGAAGATTTTCCCTGGGTAGAACAACATTGTGCCTCTGATTCTGAAGGTGCATTAGACATAAGAGCCCTTCAAGATTGCTACTGTGCACCTGGCGACTCCACTGTGGTGACTCCAAGGTTTCCACATCACTCTTTCAGCTGTGGCTACTGTTAGCACACCTGAAAGCTGACCCTAAGGAGCTTTCTCGAGAAGGTTTCAGCAGTTTCTTTCTTAGCCTGAGAAGCTTCCTGGGGTAAAATTAATGTTAGGATCTAGCCTTTGATGGTGAACAAGGACCAGACACATTCAAAGCTGTGCATATTTCACCTGGCAACTCCATGATTCAAGGATTGATTGGCGACTCCACTGGTTCGATATGGAGAAAATCCTTGCTCGCAGGTTTGCTCCTTTTAATTTTTCTGTTATTCTTGGTTTTCCTGATGTTGTCCCCTCTCCGAGTGAATGGGGAGATTATTTGCCCATATTTGGAAAGCGTGAAGATGACAACCCTGCTCAACACCTCAGTGAGTTTCATGAACTCATGCGTCAGTGGGAGATACATCATGAGGATGTATTATTGAAAATTTTCATGCTCTCGTTAGCAAGGGATGCGCATAAATGGTATCATTCTTTACCCCCTGCTAGCATTTCTTCACTCTCGAAGTTTCATGCAGCTTTCTTCACCTATTACCAAGAGTTTTATCCCTCTGTGTTAGTTTTTCATAACTGTAGTGAGGGATACCACAACTCTATACCGGATGAAGTTGTTTCAGACGTAGGCTATGAGGATGATCCTTATGACCTAGATCCGAGCTCCATCCTTTCTCCTCCCCATGAGAGTGATGAATTTCCCAGGGAGGAGGATGGTGCTCTGACTGAACTAGTGGTGCAGGCGATATTCCCCACTCCCCAGTATGCAAAATTGGAATCTGAAGGAAGCAAAAAGGATTTTCCAGTATTCGAGGCAGATGATCTAAGAAGCTCTTTTGAAGAGATTATTGAATATTTTTTGGATGCGTTAGCATCTGCCCCCAATGAGCCTGTTGTCTCAGATTTAAAAAAAGAATCCATTATGGAAGAGGATCATTCTTTCTTCCTTCATGAGACTTCCCATGATGTATTTACATTTGGGATTGAAGAGAAGGATCGAGAGACCATTCCCTTTTTACAAGATGGGGGAGTGCATGGAAAAGAGGAGGAGGAACCAAAGGAACAGTTGAGCGCACATTTCATGTTCTATCCAAAGCCAATCAACGAACAACCACCACCTGAGATCAGTGAGCCTATGTCAGTTGTCCTCCTACCTGTGCTTATCAGAGATATTCAACCATAGGTGGACAATTGTGTAGCACAGGCGGCTGTTTGCCACCAGTTTTCTGGGATTGGCCACTCATTCTATGACCCCGTCAGCAAGTACATGGAGTGGCATTTCCCCTATGCCTTGGAGATTCCCTATTTCATCTCAACTCCGGCCTGTAAGGAGGAGTTGAAGAGTGTAACTGCTCTGCTGTCACGGTTACACCATCTGCTGATGATCATTGACAGAAGGAAGGAGCTTCTATCCGGGAAGCTGCTTGAATGGCTATGGTGGAAATCTGCTTTCACCTAGCCCCATGTAAAGTGTTTTATTAGTTTAGAATTGTATATAAATAACCTCCTTCGAGCATGTATCTTTATTTTGTTGCTTTAATTTTTCATCTTGTACTTTCAGGAGCGGGATGTTTTAAGCCTGACTCCATAACCCAACAGCAAGGCACTGAAGCTGCGGAATGAGTTCTTAGAGCATCACAGGGACGACTCTATCCCTCATGGAGCCTAATGTTAGCGACATTTCTTGTCTTGGGCCTAACAGCATCTAGGTCTGCAGATTGCATGAAGAACACCCAAGCGTAGCACGTAAAGCCCCATTTCAAGCTGAAAATCAAGTGAGAAGGCGAAATTACGTTGTCAATGGCCTAGATTCATCCATAGGAGCGGATCGACAGTCGGCGGGAAATCACAGTTAGCGGAGTTGCGTCAGGATTAGCGTGATAGGTAGCGTCTATATACATTCAAGAAGGATCTCGGTCATCCATCCAAAAGGACACGTGGCATGCGATCATGTCATATCATCATTCGGGGATTCAAGGCGTAAGAGCTCCTCATCATTTTACATCTCGAAATCCCGAACCCGGAAATGCCGATAAGCGCCTTTGAAGCTAAGCCCATGGTCCTAGCACCCGGTCACGTCAAGCAAGCCTGATAATGGAGGAAACACTCTTCTAACATCAAATTCCATCGTGACCATTCATTTGGAGGACACGCGGTGTACATCTATGCTTTCGTAGTTTGGTCAATCAAGATTTTGAGAAGCCTTGCATCGTGAACCCCCGGTGCCAAAAATCCTGAAAGAATCGGGACCGTCCATTTGAAGGACACATGACACAAGATCTGAGCCACAGGTGGGGCCTTTCGGTATTTTCATAGTGAAAGGAAAAGTGCCAAAGTCATCTTAGTCATCCATACATCGATGAAACTCGGGTGCATTGGACTTAAAGGGGGCATGGATATGCTCGGCCAGGATCTGCGCACTCATATCTACGGTCAGGAGCGGATTCCGGAGCCCCCCCACCTTTCTACCTTTAAGCGGAGGGAGCTGGTCCAGAATCGAGGGCGCACCTCTCCAACGACTACGATCAGAGTGCCCGGAACAACGGTGCACATCGGATTCCGGAGCCCCCCCCCGCCTTTCTACCTTTAAGCGGAGGGGGGGGTATGGAATCGAGGGCGCACGTCTCTGACGGCTATGATCAGAGCACCCAGATCAACGACTGAGGTTGTTTTCGGCCCCCCCTTTACTATCCTGACTTTAACAAAGGTATGGGGGGCCCTTCCTGACTTGTCACCTTCTGTCCCGTCCTCCCCCCATTAACTTGGCACCTCCTCATTGCGTCTGTCCCCACTTCTTCAAATCACTTACCTCCTCCTTCTTCCCCTATCATCTGTCCAACTTCCCTCTCTCCATCCACATGGCCCCTCCTCAGCTCATCACCCTCTCGCCTCCTACCATGTGTCCCTCGCACTCAACATGCCTTCCTCCTCTTTCCTTTTCAGACCGCGTGGCATTCCTCAGCTTATGTCACCACTCCCATTTCCTCTCCATCGCCTCCACCGTGTTGACTCCATCACTCCCATCATACCCTTTTTCACATCCGCCATAGGGGTCCCTCGTAGCAGTCCAGCGAGGCAGCTTCCAAAGAGAGACCATTCAGTTGATCCAAATGGCACCATTAGGATACCTCCACGTCCCAGAAGGTAGGGTTGACTGAGGTTGTCCCATGTCCCAAGAAAGCAGTTATTGTGGTTGTTGTTGGTGGTTGCGCATCATCTCTTCCATAAAAAGAAAGTCCAGCAAAGGACTAAAGCTGGTTGATTCATTTGTAGCAGGACACTCCAAAATCTGAAAGCGTCTGTCTTGGGTGCACGATTGGCCAGAGTCTGCATGCGCAGACTGTCAAAAGACATGCAGACGCAATGTTTTTAATGAAACATCTTATTTTGTTGCTGTTGTTGTTTTTGAGTATATGTAGGCATTTTCACCTTGTAAGCATTGATGGTTGAGCGAGGCTCGCGGTTGTAAAGCTTTAATGAAGCACTATTATTCGGGTTATGCATGGACTCTTGAGACTTCTTGCCTTATGAATGTTAGTTTCTTTCACGTCTTTGTTTACACTGTGTTAGAGTAGCTCAAAATTGGAGAATCCTGTCGAGTTGTAACCGTTATAGGATGATGTGGAATTGGATCACTGTAACAGTTGCATTGCCTCTAATCGATCATTGTGATTTTCTTAACGCTGAATGACTTGGAATTGGAGAATCCAGTCGACTCCCCCTTTAAGTTTCTTAAGACCCTGAACCAAGAGGATCTTGCATTCAGAGTCTTTCTTCTGCAAATTGCTGAAAGCCGGTTGCCCAAAGTAGTTTGTTCACTCTTCTTACCAAGTCTTCCACCTGTTCACCTTTTAATCAATCATCTAACTGAAGTTAGATCAAGACCTCCTTTGTTCCTTACATGCCAGACCCAGTCCCTGAGTTAGAGTGATATCTCCCCAAGTCTCTACCCATTTGATCATGCATTAAAAACTATCGTGACATAAAACGGATTGGCGTCGGGCTCTGCTCCTGCAAGCAATCCAGGGGCGACTTCCGTCGCCAACATTTCTAGCACCGTTGCTGGGGACAAAGTTGAAGATTTTCCATGGATAGAACGACATTGAGCCTCTGATTCTAAGGATGCATCAGATATAAAATCCCTTCAAGATTACTACTGTGCACCTGGCGACTCCACTGTGGTGACTCCAAAGTTTCCACATCATTTTTTCAGCTGTGGCTATTGTTAGCACACCTGAAAGCTGACCCTAAGGAGCTTTCTCGAGAAGGTTTCAGCAGCTGCTTTCTCATCCTGAGAAGCTTCCTGGGGTAACAACAACGTTAGGATCTGGCCTTTGATGGTGAACAAGGACCAGACACATTCCAAGATGCACATCTTTCACCTAGAAACTCCATGATTCAAGGATCGATTGGCGACTCCACTGGTTCTATATGGAGAAAATCCTTGCTCGCAGGTTTCCTCCTTTTAGTTTTTCTACTATTCTTGGTTTTCCTAATGTTGTCCCCTCTCCGAATGAATGGGGCAATTATTTTCCCATATTTGGAAAGCGTGAAGATGACAACCCTTCTCAACACCTCAGTGAGTTTCATGAACTCATGCGTCAGTGGGAGATACATCATGAGGATGTATTATTGAAAATGTTCATGTTCTCGTTAGCAAGGGATGCACGTAAATGGTATCATTCTTTACCCCCTTCTAGCATTTCTTCACTCTCGGAGTTTCATGTAGCTTTCGTCGCCTATTAGCAAGAGTTTTATCCCTCTGTGTTAGTTCGTCATAACTGTAGTGAGGGATACCACAAATCTATACTGTATGAAGTTGTTTCGGACGTAGGCTATGAGGATGATCCTGATGACCTGGATCAGAGCTCCGTCCTTTCTCCTCCCCATTCATCTGCAGCAGGGGGGGTTATGAGAGTGATGAAGTTCCCAGGGAGGAGGATGGAACTCTGAGTGAACTACTGGTGCAGGTGATATTCCCCACTCCCTAGTGTGCAAAATTGGAATATGAAGGCAGAAAAATGGATTTTCCAGTCTTCGAGGCAGATGATCTAAGCATCTCTTTTGAAGAGATTATTGAAGATTTTTTGGATGCGTTAGCATCTTCCCCCAATGAGCCTGTTGTCTCAGATTTAAACAAAGAAGCCATTGTGGAAGAGGATCATTCTTTCTTCCTTCATGATATTTCCCATGATCATTCTTTATTTCCTTCATGAGACTGTTCCCTTTTTACAAGATGGGGGAGTGCACGGAAAAGAGGAGGAGGAACCAGAGGAACGACTAAGCACACATTTCATGTTCTATCTGGAGCCAATCAACAAACAACCACCATCTAAGATCAGTGAGCCTACGTTAGTTCTCCTCCTACCTGTGCTTATCAGAGATATTCAGCCATAGGTGGACAACTGTGTAGCACAGGTGGCTATTTGTCGCTAGTTTTCTGGGATTGGCCACTCATTCTATGACCCCGTCAGCAAGTACATGGAGTGGCATTTCCCCTATGCCTTGGAGCTTCCCTATTTCATCGCAACTCCATCCTGTAAGGAGGAGTTGAAGAGTGTAACCGTTTTGCTATCACGGTTACACCATCTGCTGATGATCATTGACAGAAGGAAGGAGCTTCTATCAAGGAAGCTACTTGAATGGCTATGGTGGAATTCTACTTTCACCTAGCCCCATGTAAAGTGTTTTATTAGTTTAGGATTGTATATAAATAAGATCCTTTGAGCATGTATCTTTATTTTGTTGCTTTTATTTTTTGGCTTGTATTTTCAGCAGCCAGATGTTTTAAGCCTGACTCCATAGCCCAACAGCAAGGTACTGAAGCTGCAGAATGAGTTCTTAGAGCATCACAGGGATGACTCTATCCCCCATGGATCCTAATGTTAGTGACATTTCTTGTCTTGGGCCTAAGAGCCTCCAGGTCTGTAGATTGCATGAAGAACGCCCAAGCGTAGCACGTAAAGCTCCATTTCAAGCTAAAAATCAAGTGAGCGGGTGAAATTAGGTTGTCAATGGCCCAGATTCATCCATAGGAGCAGATCAACAATCGGCGGGAAATCACAGTTAGTGGATTTGCGTCAGGATTAGCGTGATGGGTAGCGTCTATATACATTCATGAAGGATCTCAGTCATCCATCCAAAAGGACATGTGGTGTGAAATGATGTCATTTCGGCATTTGGGGATTCAAGGGGTAAGAGCTCCTCATCATTTTACATCTCAAAACCCCGAACCCTGAAACACCGATAAGCGCCTTTGAAGCTAAGCCCATGGTCCTAGCACTCGGTCACATCAAGCGAGCCTGATAATGGAGGCAGCCCTCTTCTAACATCAAATTCCATCTCGATCGTTCCTATGAAGGAAACGCGGTGTACATCTGTTCTTTTGTAGTTTGGTCGATCGGGATTTTGAGAAGCATTACATCGTGAACCCTCGGTGCCAGAAATCCTAAAAGAATCGGGATCGTCCATCTAAAGGACACACGACACAAGATCTGAGCCACAGGTGGGGTCTTTTAGGATTTTCATAGTGAAAGCATCGAAGTCATCTGAGTCGTCCATCCATCGATGAAAATCAGATGCACCAGACTTAAAGTGGGCATGGATCTGGGAAGCCAGTATATGCGCGCTCAAATCTACGGTCAAGAGTGGATTTCGGATCGCCCCCACCTTTCTACCTTTAAGAGGAGGGGGGGGGGGGNCGCCCGGATCAATGGCGCACATCGAATTCCTGAGCCCCCCTGCCTTTATATGTTTAAGCGGAGGGAGGGGGGTCCAAAATCGAGGGCGCAGCTCTCCGACGACTATGATTAGAGTTCCCGGATCAACGTATGAGGTTGTTTCTGCCCCCCCCCCTTTGCTATCCTGACTTTAATAAAGGTATGGGGGGCCCTTCCTGACTTGTCAGCTTCTGTCCCATCCTCCCTCTATTAACGTGGCACCTTCTCATTGTGTCTGCCCCCACTTCTTCCAAATCACTTACCTCCTCCTTCTTCCACTGTCATCTATCCAACATCCCTCTCTCCATCCACATGGCCCCTCCTCAGCTCATTTCCCTCTCACCTCCTGCCATGTGTCCCTCACACTCCACATGCCTTCCTCCTCTTTCCTTTTCAGACGCGTGGCATTCCTCATCTTATGTCACTGCTCTCGTTTCCTCTACATTGCCTCCACCGTGCTGACCCCATCGCTCCCATAATACCCTTTTTCACATCCACCATAGGGGTCCCTCATAGCAGTCCAGCGAAGCAACATCCAAAGAGAGACTGTTTAGTTGATCCAAGTGGCACCATTAAGAGACCTCCATGTCCCAGAAGCTAGGGTTGACCGAGGCTGTCCCCAGTCACAAGAAAGCAGTTATTGTGGTTGTTGTTGGTGGTTGGGCATCATCTCCTCCATAAAAAGAAAGTTCAGCAAAGGACTAAAGCTGGTCAATTCATCTGCAGCAGGACAGTCCTAAATCTGATAGTGTCTGTCTTGGGTGCACGATCGACTAGAGTTTGCATGCGTAGACTGTCAGAAGACATGCAGACGCAATGTTTTTAATGCAACGTCTTGTTTTTGCTGTTGTTTTTGTTTTTGAGTATATGTAGGCATTTTCGCCATTTTTGTAAGCATCGATGGTTGAGCGAGTCTCCTGGTTGTAAATATTTAATGAAGCATTTTTATTCTGGTTATGCATGGACTCTTGAGACTTCTTTCCTTATGAATGTCAGTTTCTTTCACGTCTTTGTTTACACTGTGTTAGAGCAGCTTGGAATTGGAGAATCCAGTTGAGTTGTAACCGTTATAGGATGATGTAGAATTGGATCACTGTAACAGTTGCATTGTCTCTAATCGGTCCTTGTGATTTTCTTAACGTTGAATGACTTAGAATTGGAGAATCCAATCGAGTCCCCCTTTCAGTTTCTTAAGAACCTGAACCAAGAGGATCTTGCATTCAGAGTCTTTCTTTTGCAAACTGTTGAAAGCTAGTTGCCCAAAGTAGTTTTTTCACTCTTCTTACCAAGTCATTCACCTGTTCACCTTTTAATCAATCCACTAATTGAGGTTAGATCAAGACCTCCTTTGTTCCTTACATGCCAGAACCAGTCCCTGAGTTAGAGTCATATCTCCCCGAGTCTCTACCCATTTGATCATCCATTAAAAACTATCGTGACATAACACAGATGGGCGTCAGGCTCTGCTCTTGCAAGCAATCCAGGGGTGACTTCCATCGCCAACAAAGACATTATTATTTTTCTTCAAGAAATTTCAGAATAGCATCAATAACACTTTTCAGCCAAGAGAAATACCTCTCACATCACAAAAAACTGTCCCCCATAAATCTGTCTTGAAAACTGTGCCACAGTCCGTACAGCTGTATGGATTCGCTAAAATTTGACACCTCAAAAATTGTATCACAACAGGATGCTATACCTTCTCTTCTGTACGACCGACCTCCTCCAGAAAATTCTTCAAGGGCTACCTTGAAAACCATGCCCAATCTTGCCTCGGTTTTCATGCCTTAAGAATGATGTTGTACAGCCTGTACAGATCCGTATAGTATGGCCTGTCCCAACAAATAAAATTGTTGCAAATCAAAACAGAAAATGCCTCCTTGGGATTTGCACCCTAGCTCTCTTGGGAATTGTTCCCTTCTTGATGATAATGTTCCTCTGTCAATCAATCTCTCAACTTATCCTCTCGTCTTCTCTGGTGTGTATTTTCTCACATCCCTAAACATGTATATGTACTTTTCTCTTTTCCCAAGAAACCCTAACATACATAACCAACTCAATCTAATTGCTATTATAAGTCTAATCTAAGGTCTCATATTTAATGCTCCTCATTAATTACAAAATAAGTAATAAATGCTCATTAAATACTTTCTGGGTCCCACAACTTAAAATCACTTTAAGTTATAAAGTACATTTGCTTTATAAAAGCACTTTATTTAAAAAGTCACTTTACAAACATATGTAGGAATTATGACTTTATGTCCTCCCCATGACAAAACACAATAACATGATTGAGGACATCCCTTGTTATATTTTAACAAGAATGACTAAAGAAATCAACTGTAATCCAAAGTATGCTATATAAATGAAAATTCTAACAAGACAAGATAAAGATCCTACCTCATCTGAATGTTCAATGAAGACCAACATTGAGCGCTCAAGAAGATGATTTATAGCCACAACCTATCCTCAAAAAGCAAGATACGGAAGCATATGGTGATACTATATAAAGTTATCACATACAATAGCGTAATCCATTAACATTCATAACATATACGCCCATGGAATAATAATTCAAGTATTTTCAAGACATTTAATAGACGAGAAAATAGTATTTCTATTAAAATATAATCAACAGAAGTGTATACTTGACAATATTTCGTGTTGGAATGTCTAGGAACTAAGAAACTAAGTCCCTTCTAGCTAGGCCTCCACCGCTTCAATCCTCCACCAAATGCAGGCTCATATAAGAGAGACAATGAAGTTCTCCATCAAAGATCAAAGAGCTTGGGGGCTGAACAATGTGTTCAGACTTTAAAGGACAAAGGGATGCAAACTGAATGTGAAGTGAAAATTTCTCTAGAGTATATTTGTTCTCAAAATATGAATTCTATCCTCCTCCATGGTTTGGATATGTCCCATTTTATATTCTTCAAATGGAACCGAAGGGATGAGTCAGAACGTTTCCAGTATATGGAAGGTCAAGGATCATGGATCCCATGACGTGACATGGAAACCCAAAACCATTTTTAATTTTGATCACAAAACTCGATGTATGTTGCATGTAGTGGTGCAGCCTTCATATATGCATGTTGTCTAACTTGTAGGGTGCGTATATGTGGAAAAATATGATTTTTGGCTCTGGGAAGTGAAAAAGGGGAATTCAAGTCTGCATAGGGAGATGGAAAATCCTTCTGACCAAGTTGCATGGGGTGAGGAAAATTTTTTTGTAACAAAGTTATCTATCCACTACATTATTCTTTAGTATGTGCTTTTTTGTTTTTATGTGTTCTTGTAAAATGCCATCCCTCTCACTTCATGGCTTCTTGCATCAGATCCCCATTAATAAAATCTTGAGTATTAAGTTTCATGACATGTACAATGTTATATTATGTTCTTTAGATTATGATATTGAAGTGATTTCCTCTACATGTATGGCCACTTCATGTCTTTTCTTGATGTATTTAATGATGTGAAGAGGGTACCTCCATAGATTTTAGTATATGAAAATGTTTTTTTTATGCATGGTTTAATGGTCCATCATATCTGTTAGAACTTTTGGATTCTTAATTTATCATTACATTATCTTGTCCATAGGCTGTGAGATTCACTTTAAAGTTTCATCCTGTGTCAACTTGTCTAAAGCACTCATGGACATATTCCTCTTCACATTAAATTTCCTGGTATTGGTTTTCGTGTTGTTTGAGGGATGATACTTTTATAAGTGAGAGAGAAAACATTACCCAACATTTTGCATATTTTATGTGGTTAATCAATATAGTTTTAATACTCTCTCTGGGTCTTAGTCCATTGGGTTTCTCAACATAGTTCCATTTATAGCTTGGAATATCTGTAGGGATAACATCCAAAATGGCTTCGTTTATAGGGAATGAAATTTGAATATATTTTTCCCTAGGTATACGACATTGTAGATATGATATTTGAAGTTGAACCAGTTTTGAAACACTTGACTGTTAATTTATTTCACCCGAAAACTCCACAAGAATAATATATGGGACATAATAAAATATATACAAGAAATAACCCGTATCTTGAGCATACTCCAGTATACTCAGACCCCGAGAATCTCGTAATATGGAGAAATCTTAAAGAATGTCATATATATTTGCCTCTAGGAAGCTCTAATTTGGAAACTTATCATTTTGTTGTTCATGTAGGTATTGTATATTTGGATCTAATTGATATACCAGTTGACTCGACTTCTGATGTTAATCTACCTCCTACAATATTAATATATTTACAGAATTTTCCTTTAGGATTCCATCAAGAAGTGAGATGCTCCTCTAATCCCTTTGTGGAAAACCCTATTAATACTCCATTTGTTGAATCTCATAGGAATAGCTGGGGGAAATCAACCTTCCCCACCATGCTTAAACCTTTGGGTGATGGACTGATTCAACCCTTTAAATCTTAATTCCCATGTCAATGACCTAGCTAAAAATTACTTAAATTTGTTACCCAAATACAATGGTAAACTGTTGATGTTTTGAAAAAATCAAGAAGACATTCTCCAAAATTAGTAATTAATAATATAATTATTAATTATTGATAATATTATTAATATATATAATAATAATAATAATAATAAATAGTTATTATAATTATTAGAGACACATCTTTCATGGATGGTCACCATATGTTCCTTTAGGTTCTCTATATATTTTTTACATTCATCATTGTAATTATGTCATCTCATATATAAAATAGAATCGATCACATCATATCATATACAATATTATCTCATACAATATCTCATATAAGAATTCAACATGGGGGCTTGACTCCCTCACAGGAGGGCCCATGAAAATGAGAGTAGGTTAAAGTGTTGGGAGTGTTATATTTATGGGGTTGTTACAATCTCTATGTACAACATAATTACCTTTTACTCCTACCTAAATTATATAAAGAATTCCATAAATTATGGTGGCAAGTAATTTGTAGTAAAAATGTCTAATTACCTAAATATGAAGAATGTATTGTGTATTTACTACTACCTAAATTATAGAAATAATTCCATGAATTATGGCTGGAAATAATTTCTAGTAAAATTATGTAAAGAATCACATGAATTATGGAGGAACAATTTAATAAAGTCAAATACTATGTGGATGGATTATAACGAAATTAATGTTAATCTTTGGGTAGTTACGTGAGGTATTCTCCATCTGCTTGTACGAAAGAAATTTTTCAAAAAGACGTGTCTCTTTGGATCAATTTAATATTACTATAAAATGACACTTGAAAGACACAACAATAGACACACATTTTTTTTCTCTCTCACATGTGCGAAGTGATCTAAGGAAGAGACCAAAGTTTCTAAGAAGTTGAAATTTTATGAGTATAATTACTTAGTGACGTTCCATAGTTTACTAAAGTAATATCGTATATCATTGGAAGTAATTACCACTTGTGGAAAATTGTTCTTGTCCAATTTAACACTAGAAAATCAACATGGTTATCTGTATGACATCGAGTATATAATGGATGTGTGTTGTTCATAGTAGAAGACACATAATTTGGAGGGTCATTGTGTATAGTTGTGCATAAGATAAATTGATCTCCTCTAGGAGAGGCTTGTTGTTGTTGTTGTTTCTTGTTCCGGGAAGGTCATAGGTAATATCTTTGAGAAGGATTCATAATGACGGTCATAGGAAGAAACATGAATCAATACTATCTAGACATAGATTTGTGCACATCCATGTAATAAACAAGAATAGGAGGTCAACAAATGCAGAGGAAGAAAATGACCTTGAAGACTATATAGAATCAGAGGGAATTAAGATTTAGAGGGAGCATGCAGAATTAGAGTGGGTCTGATCTAAGAGAGTGGCAGTTACTTAGAGACATTCAATTAGAAAGGATTCATCTTCAGATTCAAATTCATATGGGAGAGACATCCTCCAAGGATGATAGATAGGAGGATACACCTTAATGAGGTATGATACCTCTTGGGGAGAATTCCCTTATTTAAATGAAGGAATCAAATCAGAAGGATAGTGGAGGAAAAGTATATAACAACCATTATTGTAAGCCATGAAGCAACGTGGCTTCATAATTTACTTGCAGGACTTCATTTGAGACATGATGTCGAAGGGACTTGTGAATCTCTAGTACACATCCACAGATGACTAGCTTTGAGAAGAAATTTATCCAGAGGGGTCATGTTGATTTAACTAAGGATAATGATACATTCACTCATAGGATTAGCCATGTTTATTTGGCTAGTGGTGAATGCCTCAAACATAGTCTTTCTCCTTAGTCATGTTGATTTGAAAAGGAGTGGAAAAGAATCAAGGTGTTTATGTTTCTATAGGTGGTTGCATCAATAAGACATTATCTAAGAGGATTCATGTTGATTTGACTAAGGACAGTGATACATTCACTCATGGGTGTTAGCGATCAAATAATTCATTCTTAAATTTGTTTGAAAAATCATGCCTAATCTTGTGGGGAAATTTTGAATGGCTTCCTGAGCTCCAAGTATAGATTTGAAGGTACCATTGGAAATCTTAGTATTTCTATATGTCAATCGACTATTCAAGCATGTAAAATGGACTCTCCACGACTCAAAAATTCGGTTTTTCCCAAGGTAGATTTTCATTTAAAAAATCTGTGCTTTCACTAGTTATTTTGCCTTGAACTTTGCTAGTTAGCTGGTGAAAGCTCTGCTTTTCAACAACTAAAGGGTCAGATTCGGGATGAAATAGCTGGTGAAACCTGTCACTGGACAGAAAAGGTGAAACTTTTCTTAGATTGAAGTTTTATTAATCCAAATCGTTTGAAAACTCTTTTAAAGGATAAATATTGAATTATAAAGTCATATCTAAAATCCACTTTTGGTGTAAAAGAGTTATAAGAGGTATTCAAGTTGGTTTTGGTACCTATTTTGGTGGCAAAAAATTGGGGTTTTTTCCAAACTCAGCAAATTCGAATCTCATCTTCTTCAAGAGTCATCAAACATCCTTTGAAGTCTTATCTGCACTGCACAAGGACTCTACATTATCTGAAGACCATGAAACGTGGAATTGACCTCATTTTGAGGATCATTCCTTATTTTTTGTAATCTAGTTTTTGAATTTCTATATTTAGTATTTATGATCCACTCTTTCAGGATCTAAATATTGTATTGTAAAAACTATAAAGATGAAGACATAATATGAACTAAGGTTTCAATCCTTGATACATTTTGGCTCATGTACTTAGACTCTTATCTTGATATGAATCACAGTATTCTTTTGCTATCAATGTCATATTTGTTCATGTGTTGCATTACTCTGTACTTTGATTCAGTTTAGCTCAACTTTCAAGAACTGACATCTTCTTATTTAGCTCATGAATTTGAATTAAAGGATCCCTTACTATCTTGTATGACCCTGAATGTTAATGTACTTGGTTATCTATATTAGTGTTCTTCATACCCTATTTCAATTACTCTGTCTGATCATTGATTTCTAAAAGCATTGTCTTATTCGAATTCACGATAAGTTGTTCTTCTCATTAGCTATTGAGTTATTCCATTGTTCCAAGCTTACCAAATTTACCATATTCTTGAGTTACCAAGCATATTTAGCCTACAACCCTAAAGAGTTTCTTGGAGTGATAACAAATTGGTGTCATTGCTGGGGAGAGGAGATTGAAGCTCAGCTACCCTGGGAGACAAAATTATATCTACTCCTTGATGATAGACAAGGATTAGACATTACATTTGTTGTAATCATCTATCTGGCGACTCCATGAAGGACGAATTCGGTGGCGAATCCATTGTTTAGAAATCTGTTGGTGACTCCACTTGTATGACATGAACCAGATCTTTGCTAAAAGGTATGCGTTCTATGATTTTTCAAGTATTTTTGGGTACCCTCATCCAGTGCCTAGTAGATATGAATAGGAACACAGTCTTCCAATATTTCGAGGAGAAGAGTGGGAAGTTCCAGATGAACACTTGCTATATTTTCATGACTTTATTCATCCGCTTGAAATTATACATGAGGATGTTCAAATCAAGCTTTTCAGATGTTCATTGAAGGGATCAGCCCTTGATTGGTGCAGATCTCTTCCAGCTTCAAGTATATACTCAGTGGAAAGTTTTCATTAGGCTTTTCATTTGTTTTGTAAAGATAAATTTCCAGCTGAAAGTCTCTTTGAAGATTGTTTTGATGAATTCGAGAAGAAAGTTCAACAGGAAGTAGTCCTTTCTTCTATTTGTCAAAATGAAAATTATGTTGTTAAGGAAAATCTTCAGGACACAAATGATTATTATGAGAACTGCATAGTTGTAGATGCATCAAAACTTATTTCTGTCACACCCGTTGCCTTGGATTTGCATGAAGGATCAGTTATAGAAGAGCATTGTTCTGAAATTTTTAAAGAGGTTTCTCATGATGTATTTTCACCTGAAAGAAAAGAGGAAGATCAGGAGATTGTTCATTTTCCTATGCAAAACAAGGGAGTGCTGAACTCACCTATCCTTGATGAATATCTTGATGAAGAACAATACTATGAAAAAATCAGTCATCTGAAAACTCCCGGAGTAGATATTGAAACTCCTACAACTAACATTGAAAAGTCATCTACAGAAATCAACAGGTTTGCATGCACTGTACTTGAACATAGATCTGCAGAAAAAAAAAAAACAGTTCATCGTCAACAATGAAATTAGTTTACAACAATGTTCATATTTGCACGCAGTTGAAGGTGGCAGCTATTCTCAGAAGGAGGGTATGCAAAGATCTTCTGATTTTCAGCTGAAGCAACAGGAAGAAGTGTTTTCTTACAATGTCATTGATCCTTTTGATAATTATCTGGAGTATTCGAGTAGCATAAATGTCAAATTGATCTTGTCAAATGAAGGTTGGTTATGCTTCACTTTCGAATTGTATATCAGTGTTCTATGGTTTTCTGCATTCATCTTTTCTAGATTAGAAGTTTTACCAGTTATTCAGATACTTGTATGGCTTCATTGGAAGAATGATTTTACTTGATCTTGAAGCAGTACAATGGTTAGAGTAGGAGTAGATAAGAAGAATAAGCTCTTTCTTTGAGGAGGTAGATTACTTTCAGTTTTCTTGAATAAGCAAAGCAAATTACAAGTCAAGCCCAAAACCACATGTTATACCACAAATCTTACCTACATTGTGCTAGCTAGGCATGCAACTTCAAAGCCATGAGCTAAGTAGGGATCGAGCCATGATTGTAATTGCTTATTCATGTGTCATATGTTGAGGTCGAGTCAAGCCTTAATTATCTATGAATTCCATAGCAACTGCACATGCAATAGGCAAAGAGACTCCCTTTTCACTTTCAATGACTGGATCTGGACCATCCCTCCATGTTGCAGCTACTTAGGCATACTCGAGTTATCCATGAATATCTCAGGTGTTTATTGTAGATTCAGAGAAATTTGAACATCCATTGGCTGAAACCTTGGCAAAGTTAATCCGATTAGTTCAATAGAATGGCTCTTATTCACATATAATCGTTGCCTCAACTTCTTTTGGAAAAAATGTAATGCCACGAGATGCAGCTCTGTTGGACATTTCTCTTGTTTTAGATATCACATAGATTATTGTGGATCAAACATTTGTCAGGCCAATCGATGCTGGAAATTCTCTCTATACATTTCGTTACATTGGGCCAGGTCCCTGCATAATGAGTAGTCCAACTTCATTCCTAGGTTCATTTTCACCAGACAAGTCAAATGTGGATGTAGCTCCAATTTCCACTATTGAGGTCTCAAACTTAGATGCAAGAAAAAGGAATCTAAGCTATATGGGGCACACTTCAAAGAAATTACTTCCAATGCTCCAAAATCAACAAGGATTACATTTGCAGACTCTGATGATGAATAATAAGAGACTGTCTTGTTTACCTTTTTTTTTTTTTTTTTAAGTTGTAACATGGAAATTATGATGGTCAAAGGCTTTGGAAAGAGCCATTGACAATTTTAGGTGTAGTATAACAAGATTATGCTTCCCTTTGGAGACGTCAATCTGACCATCAGAAGGAATGGGGGTATTTTGGGCTTATAGAAGGCTGAATTGCTTTAAAGGAAGAAAGTGTTGGATATCATTGTGTGTTCCCAGCTCGATAAACAGTTATTTTTAGTGCAACTTGGCTAGTAGCTGTACATAAATTGGCCAAAGAGTTTATGGATCCAAATCCTATAAAGGTTGTTGTTGGTTCACAGGATTTGGCTGCAAATCATGATGTCATGCAAATAGTGGAGGTTTTGGAGGGTCGGACAGAGACATGCGATTTTTATCCTTGCTTGAGAAATACCATTAGTCTCGAAGGAACCACGTACTTGTATTTGTGTTATATAAGAAAGAAGCAGTGAGAATGGAGTCAATGCTTCAAAGAAGGTAATGAGGATGGAATGTTGTTGCGGTTCATGGAGACAAATCTCAACATGACCGTATGAAGGCAGTCACCTTATTCAAGGATGGAAAGTGTTCACTACCGATTGCCACAGACGTTGTTGCAAGAGGTATTGATATTCTAGATGTGGAAGTTGTGATCAAATACAGTTTCCCTCTTACAACGGAAGACTATGTGCATCGTATAGGTAGGACTGGAAAGCTGGGAAAAAGGGTGTTGCACATACTCTCTTTACTCAAGAAGATGTTCGATGATATAACCGCCCAGATCACGTTTTTCACCACGCAATGCATAAACTTCTCACAAATCCTGTTCTTAATTTGCAATATTGTACAGGTGTCGATGCTTGTTTTGTTTTACATCGGCGTGCCAAGATACAAAGCCAAAAGAGATAAATCATATGATGCATGGAGGATTCGAGATATGAATGCAAATAGGTAGTTTCCAAAAACACTCGATTTGAAAGAAGAGAATGTGTGTGCAACTGTCCAAAGCAGAAATGCAACTGTCAAATGAAGAAATGTAATATTTGTTGTTGGAATAATCTCTCCACTACCAATACAATTTAGATCTGGAGTACCTCCATGTCCAGGGCAACAACAATCTCCGCCTTCATCTTAGACTCCTTCTATGAAATATTTTTGGTAGTCAAACCAACACAAAGCCTAGCACAAGCGCCGCGTCTTCCTTTCATACATCTTGTTGACACAAAAATATAAAAGTTGGCATATACGAAGACAACCTTCGTGCTAGTAATTAGCATTAAATTTTGAGATTATAGCTGTCAAAAAGAAAGAATTAAATCAAGATTTTCATGTGTTATAGTGAAAAAGTTTAATCTGGAATGTGCACATCGCTCATATCCATGACTCGAGAAAAACATCCATGCGAGCAAAATGCAAATGATAGGGCTTATGGTCTGTTTGAAAATCGTTTGATTTTCTATTTAGTTTCTTCAGATTGCAGTGATCTCATAACATCAGGAGCCGAAGATGTTAAATAAAAAAGAATTCCAGATCAGAGAGCTTGTTCTTAGAAACCCCTTTTCTATTAATGTTAAAATCTTGTTGAGTGTTTTGTGTTTTTTCAGGAAGCCAAGTTTCTTGAATCTACATATGTCCTTGGAAATTTGTATCGCAGTAGTTCTCTTATGAGAAAATATACAATCGCCCAGATGCAAAAAATGACCATGACCTTTTGATTGGCCTGAACTCCAGAAATGTATATTTAGTATCCCTGAAGCAGTAGTTACAAGATCCTGGAGGCGAAGATGATCTCGTGCAGGTATGGAGTATGGAAGATCGTGTTGTGGTGGCTTGGGGTGAGAGTTACAACTCTTGGATCAATGATTGTTGTATTTGATTCATGCTGGAATTCACCTTGTTCAGATGGAACAAAAGAAAGCACCATGTACCGATTTGGATCAGTTGGCAAGAATACCCAAAAAATTCATTGGTCCTGTATGGATATTGGTTCATGAGGTGCAATGATGTTATTTAAAGAAACCGAGCAGGGCGAAGTGTTTGATTCAACACACCAGGGTTTGCTTTCTTTTCTTGGTGAATTATGTCTAGAGGATGTTTCAAAGGATTTTTAATAGATGATCTATTATTATTGTAACTTTTTGCTGAAGACATCTCAAGACAAATGCTTTGTATCTGAAGCTACTCGAAAATGAAAAGTCAAACACCTCAAGTTGCCTGCAATGCTCTCATTTCAAGGTTGGATTTATTCTCGAATTTACAAACCATGTTTACATATCTAACCATCCTACCTATGTCCAACACTTCTCTTATCAATGAAGAGATTGCCACAACAGATGCCATGTCGATGTGCAAACAACATTTCCAATGGAGTTTGAAGCAGACATGTTACAGATAAAGAAGATTGTGAAAGATAACAACAAACTTTGGAGAATAGCCAGAGGATAAATTGTAAAGGCTGAATGACTCCATGCCCAATACTAAAGGCACAAGGTCTACTAGGTTCTTGGAGACATCGCAGGGAGGTCTTCATCCCATTTGGAGCCAGATGTTAGTGATCAAATAATTCATTCTAAAATTTGTTTGAAAAATGATGCCTAATATTTTTGGGAACTTTTGACTACCTTCCTGAGCTCCAAATGTAGATTTTAAAGTACCATTGGCAAGATTAGGATTTCTAGATGTCAATCGACTATTCAAGCATGTAAAACGGACTCCCCACGACTCAAAAATTTGGTTTTTCCCAAGGCAGTTTTTCATTTAAAAAATATGTGCTTTCACCAGCTATTTTTCCTTGAACTTTGCTAGTTAGCTGGTTAAATCTCTGCTTTTCAACAACAAAAGGGTTGGATTCAGGACAAAGTAGCTAGTGAAACCTGTCATTGGATAGAAAAGGTGAAATTTTTCCCAGATCGAAGTTTTATTAATCCAAATCGCTTGAAAACTCTTTTAAAGGATAGATATTGAATTATAAAGTTAGATCTAAGATCCACCTTTGGTGTAAAAGAGTTATAAGAGGTATTCAAGTTGGTTTTGGTACCTATTTTGGTGGCAACAAATTGGGGTTTTTTCCAAACTTAGCAAATTAAAATCTCATCTTCTTCAAGAGTCATCAAACATCCTTTGAAGGCTTATCTGCACTGCACAAGGACTCTACATTATCTGAAGTCCATGAATTGTGGAATTGACCTCATTTTGAGGATCATTCCTTATTTTTTGTAATCTAGTTTTTGACTTTATATATTTAGGATTTATGATCCACTCTTTCAGGATCTGAATACTGTATTGTAAAAACTATAAAGATGAAGACATAATATGAACTAAGGGTTCAATCTTGGATACATTTTGGCTCATGTACTTAGACTCTTATATTGATATGAATCACAATCTTCTTTTGCTATCAATGTCTGATTTGTTCATGTGTTACGCTACTCTGTACTTTGATTCATTTTAGCTCAGCTTTTAAGAAATGACATCTTCTTATTTAGCTCATGAATTTGAATTAAATGATCCCTTACTATCTTGTATGACCCTGCATGTTAATGTACTTGGTTATCTAGATTAGTGTTCTTCATACCTTATTTCAATTACTCTGTCTGATCATTGATTTCTTAAAGCATTGTCTTATTTGAGTTCATGATAAGTTGTTCTTATCATTAGCTATTGAGTTATCCCATTGTTCCAAGCCTACCAAATTTACCATATTCTTGAGTTACCAAGCATATTTAGCCTACAACCCTAAAGAGTTTCTTGGAGTGATAACAACGAGCTTAGCCATGCTGATTTGGATAGTGGTGAATGGACCAGGGTGTTGATGTTATTTAGCTATTATCATCAACTATACATTCTCCCAGAGGGGTCATGTTGATTTGATTAAGGAGAATGATACATTCAGTCATAGTATTAGCCATACTAATTTGGTTAGTGGTGAATGGCCCAGGGTGTTGATTTTCTCTTTCTATTAGCATCTGTCATTCTTCTCACATGGCCATGTAGAATTGGCTAGGAATAACGACCCAAGTGTGGTCACTATCCTTGATAATCTGACTTGACAAGGACTTTTGGAGACCCAAGATGCTATGTGGGAGAATAATACATCAATCATGTGCTATGTGGGAGAAGTATACAACAAGTGGGTTCATTTCGGAGATGATTACATTAAAGTCTCATTTACAAGTGTAAGAGGGACTTCACCTCAGAGTTTGAAATCAATAATCTTGTCGTGATGCAGAATGTATCCCTAGTTGAGAAGGGTTGGTGAAGTTAGAAGCATCGGGTAGACATTTTTCAGAGTGATCATGCTAATTTGACTGAGGAGAATGACCCAGGTGTAGTCTTATGGACTTGAGGTGTAAAATATCTCCCTCATTGAGAGGGAGTGTTGATGTTTTCACAACATCAAGAAGAAATTCTCCCAAATTAATAATTAATAATATAATTAATAATTAATAATAATAATAATAATAATAAATAGTTATTACAATTATTAGAGACATATACTTTCATGGATGGTCACCATATGTGCCTTTAGGTTCTCTATATATTTGACACATTCAACATTGTAATTATATCATCTCATATATACAATAGAATTTATCACATCATGTAATATACAATATTATCTCATATACTATCTCATATAAAAATTCAACATGGACCAACCCTTTTTCTAGAAGAACACCTAGCATCCTTCCAAGATCTCACTAATAACATGTTCACGGCGCATGCCAATGTCTTCATGGGTTTGTTTGTTTAAACCCTAGATGGATATGTTAAAAAATGTTTTATATAACTCCCCATGACCTCTATGGAAATTTGGCATGCTCTTGAGTATACATTAATGAAGCAGTGGGGGGGGAAGAGGGATATCCTGTATTACCTGGTTGAATTCATCTCCATCAAGAATAAAGTAAACGAATTTGTTTTTTGTTTGAACAAAAGGTTTAATAAGATTTAAAAAAATATTCTAAGATAAATATATCCTTTGCAACACAAAACAAAAGTCACATATGTTGGAGCTTTTGATGCATATTTTTCCATGGCATTACAAGAAAGAATAAATCTTAGTTTGTTGATAATGCAGGATGATGAAAAATATATTGAGGGAAATATGACTGCATGAGGAGATATGAAGAAAATGTATGATAAAGAAGACAAGAATAAAATTAAATAGGTCTTTGATCCTCCAATTCCATCCAAAGATGATCATGAGGCTCAAATCGATGAATTTTCTAGACTAATAAGAAATATGACAAAAAAGTGTCTATATATGAAATGTAGAATAGTAATGCTAACAAATTCCCTCAAGAAGGAGGGAGAGGAACGCTAACTAATTTAGGATGCCTTTTAATCCTCAACTAGTGAGTATAGAAATAAGAAACAATGGGTAACTTATTCAGCCTCCTATCCAAACTAATGATTGGAATAACTCGGTAGAAGAAGAAACATATGAAGGATATATTGATAACCAAGAGGACATGCATCTATTGCAACAAAGAAATAATATGATGCACCTAACTCAAAATTATTATGGATATTCTCTCAGGATAAAAAAAAATAAAACCCTTAAAAATGGATCCATTGATAAAGTATTGTCCTCTGCTCAGTACATGATGTTTTTTCGTGCAGTGCAGGATGATATGCACATGAAGTATGACCTCATACATAGACAAAGAGTTTTTAACTAGGATATCCAACCACAACCTAAGAATATAAGCCCAAGTATTTCCATGGATAAATTCAAATAACTAAAAAATACTATCAATACTAAATAATTTGGTGAAACATCAAAGGAAGAATAAGAAGTAAAGGAGCTTGAGGAATCAATTTCACCCTTAAAAAATGAGAAAGAAATTTCCAAAATCAAGATCATGGTCCCATTGGCTGGATTGGCTAAAAATCCATCATACCACAAGCAAATTGAAAAATTCAAATAGGGAAAGAACCCAGTAGGTCCACCTCACAATGTGAATTTACAAGATGAGTCTCTTATTATAGTGTTTGGTCCTCACATAGATGAAAAAGAGGATCCAATTGCACCTTTTTATGTTACCCTGAACATCCATGACAATATGTTGCATAATTGTATTCTTAAATTTGGAGCATCTCATAATGTTATGCCAAAGATAGTAATGGAGAATATGGGGTTATAAATAACTAGGCCTTATCATGACCTTTACTCTTTCGATTCCAGGAAAGTGAAATGTGATGTTTTGATGAAAGGCATGCTGGTTACTTTGGCCAAACTACCTGTAGAGAGTATCATGATGGATTTGTTTTGTATATGATGTACCTGCAAACTATGTCATGTTGCTATCGGGAACTTGGCCCAGAAATCTAGGAGGTACGATGCATATGGACATGACCTATGCCATTGTGCTAGTATTTTGAGGATAAAATAGAAGATTAGTCAGAGAAACAAAGTTTTTCTATGTAGTCAATGAAACAATAACTCTGTAAACCACCCCATATATGTTGTTGATGAAGACTTGGGTTGTTTCATGTTCATAGCAAACAAAGAATATAAATAATATGTGACTCCTATAAGCCCCTTTTTTATACTTGCTCAATAACTTCACAGCATATGGAAGATGTATTTTGATGGAGAATAATCAAAGGAAGGAGTGGGAGATAGAATAGTCCTTATCTCCCCTAAAAAGGAAGAAGGTCATTTGTCCTAAAAATTATAGTTCAAGGCTACTAATAATGTAGTTTAGTATGAGGCCCTAATTCTTGGTTTGGAGGAAAGAAGGAATATGTTGATCACTGAGTTGATAGCCTTTGGAGACTCAGAAATTGTGTTTCATCAATTCAAATGTTTCTATTAGAAAAGACATCCTAGGGTGAGGGCCTACAAGAATCAAGTATGGGATTTGGTTGAAATTTTTTATAAGTATTTTAATATCACTGTTATTTCAAAATAATTTAATCAACAAGTTGATTCCTAAGCAATAAAAACTAGCATCTTTAAAACCCCTTCTAACCCTCAGATTATATATGAGATAATATAAAATACTAGAAAGTGTTTGAAGAGTATCAATGGATCAAGTGATTCATGGAGGTCATAAACAAATTTTCCAACTCACATTTAGATTCATATTATTAGTAAAATGGGGAAACTATGGATGAAAAAAAGATGCAAATGACCTATGAGTTCAGTTAATACATGGTTGGACATAAGGTTCTCCAACTAAAGAGTAACTTTATCCCTAAAGGAATGGTACCCCTAGAGCATATTTTTTATAAGAACAATGTGCCCATAAATCCTACAGTCTTTCCCAAATATGAGAATGATTAAGAAAGAAACATTTGGACAGAACAAGATCCAAAATTCATAAATTTATCCAAATAAATCTCACACAAGAAAAAGAAAAAATACTTACAATTGTTAAAAAATATATGGATGTATTTTCTTGGAAGTATGAAGACCTGAAGACCTATGATACTAGCATCATGCAGCATAAGATACCACTCAAATCTGGTACTAATCCTTTTAGGAAGAAGTTAAGGAAAGTTAACCCCTTGTTTCTACCAATAATTGATAAGGAGGTGATAAAGCTTCTTGATGCTCAAATCGTCATTCCCCTTAGATAGTCTAAATGGGTAGCCAATTGGCCCCAATTAGGAAAAATAATGGAGAGATAAGGATTTGTGTGGAGTTTAGGAACTTAAACATATGCTCACTAAAAGATAGTTTTCATTTTCCCAATATGGACCATATACTTTAGAAATGGGTGGGAGAAAATAGTATTTCATTATGAATGGTTTCTCAAGGTATAATCAGGTAGCAATGCATCTTAATTATAGGCAGAAAACAACCTTCATAACCCCATGGGGAACTTTCATGTATGATAAAAAAAAAATTGTTCTGATTAATGTAGGGGATACTTTCTAGCGATCCATGAATATATCCATCATGGAAGAGAAGGATATATTCATTCTCAAATATCTAGATAATATCATTATCTGTGAAGTGCCAACGATTTCTCTTATCATTGAATCCAATGAATTCCTACTTTTCTATGAATAAGGGTAAACTCTTGGGTTGTATAGTGTCAAAAGGAGTGAAGAGAGAGTGGAAGTAATAAAACAAATAGCTATACCCAAAAATAGGAAAGATGTACAATCTTTTTTGGGTCGAATCAACTTCTTGAGAAGATTTCCTCCCAACTTTGTTGATATGGTTAATCATATCACTAACATGTTCAAGAAAAATCATGAAGTGAAATGGAATCTTTAGTCCAGAGAATCTTTTCAAACAATAAAAGGAGTGGAAGAATAAGCAATTTTAGTCATCCCAAATTATGATAAAGAGTTGTTCATGATTTATTTTTCTTCTAATCATACTATATATGTTGTCTTGTTGTAGGAAAATGATGAAAATCAAGAGAGACCTATCACCTTCTTCATCAGATATTTGAGAGATATAGAGTTAAAATATATTAAGTTGGATAAGGAAGCATATGCCTTGGTTAAATCAGTGAAATCCTTCATAGATCATATCTAACACTCCAAGACATTTGGTTATTTACCGAATAGCGTTATCAAAGGAATTATTGCACAAACTGATAGCGAGGGATGAAGAGGTAAGTCAATTTCCAAAATGAAAGAGTATGATTTATAGATAAAACCCACCAAGTTTGTAAAAGGACAAGGGATGGATAAAATCATGGCTGAATCAAATTACCAGGATGTTGATTTAAACCTTTAGACAACAAACATCATGGAAAATGGGCAAGGAGAAGAACAAAAGAACCATTTTTTAAGGTGATCCATAGGTTCTTTGAATATGATTGGTACAAAGATATAATTTTCTATATCCAATACCTAAGTTTCTCACTCGCATGGGACAAAGCCAAGCACAGGTCCATCAAGCTAAAAAATGTGAAGTATTTCATTTTGGGAAAATTTTGTTTTGGAAAGTTACAATAGGAATATTACTGAATTTCCTTACTGGAGAAGATATTGAGGAGATTATAAATGAGTTTCACAAAGGGATATGTAGGCTTCAACATCCTTGGAGAGCCCCTGCATAGAAAATCCTTAGAGTTGGTTATTATTGGCCATCATTATTTTTTGATGTCAATTGCATGGTTATGGCTTGTGTAGAGTGTCATATGTTTGTAGGGAAGCATAAATTGAAACATATCCCACCTAATATTCCATAAAAAGAGACACCTTTATAACAATGGGGTTTATATTTCATTGGTAAAATCTACCCAAATTCAAGTGGGAAACACAAATGGATCCTAACAGCCACACACTACTTCACCAAGAGTGTGGATACAATCCACACTAGGGCAACAAATGATTCAATCATAATTAAGTTTCTTAAATAGAACATTATATCGAGGTTTGGATGCCCTAGAAATATTATAATTGATAATTCTTGAGCTTTCAAATATGCTAAACTACTATGGTTTGGTCAAAATTACAACATAGATATATAGGAAATTTAACTACATATTATCCATAGGGAAATGGTTTTTTTGATTCATCCAATACGGATCTCATTAAGATAATCAAGAAGGTTTTGTAACGAAACAAGAAATCGTGGGATTCTCACCTCAAATACATAGTCTAGGTAGATAGAGTAATAATCAAAAGATCACTTGGTATGTCTACATTTCAGCTGGTATATGGGATGGAAGCTATTTTCCCCATACAACGCAGTATTCGTGTGATGAAACTATTGCAAGATGAAGATGTCAGGTTAGATGATACACTGAGAACAATCAACCAATAGAGTGAAGTCCATTAGTTAAGGGATCAATTACAACTGATATCTCAAGCTCATAAAGAAAAAATAAATAAATATTTGACAAGAGACACAAGGAGAGAGGCGTTATGACATGAGGCCCAATTTTGAAGTGGAATGCTAAAAGGGAAGAAAAGGGAAAACATGGAAAATTCGACAATCTATGGCTTGGACTTTTGCATGTCATTACAGTTCAAGATAATAATGCATATGATCTGGAAGAACTGTATCGGGCAATATTTGGGGCTCCCATCAATGAAAAGTTCATCAAACATTTCTTGCAATACTAAATGATGCAAATTTTTTCACCCTATACTTAAATAAATATTTTTCCATGCATGTTATATATTTTTAAATTTTACTTCATTCACCATATTTTACGTAAGCAAGAAATTAGAGTTTCAAATTTAAGTTGTTCAACATTTTGTTTCATCTCTCTTTTCAATTTTTTATGTGCACAGGGAAAACATTTTTTAAATGCAAAATCCATAACCCAACAGGGGAAGGCACTTGGTCTACTATTATCATCACATCACATGGGCATGTTTTCCTTGCTCTAGCCAATATTAGTAATAGTTTTGATCCATTTATTAGCGTGCACCTTGATCGATATTAAGGGGTCTAAATTCAAAGGAAATACATCAAGAGAGAGTTTCCATGGTTCATTCATCAAAGGAGCGATTCCTATGGTTGGGAGACTACAAATATGCAATGAGTAAATCAATCCCCAAGGGCCTGGGACTTAGATTTAAATACCCAAGCTCTTATCGAGAGCACAGAAGGTGATTATATTGTCCAAGTTCAGTTCAAGCCCTGGCCCAAATGGAGCCACATCATATAACTCGGGCTTAAGAATAAATCATGGGTGGAGGTGTGGGTCCTATTATCTAACAACTGCAAGCAAGACTGATCAACGATGTAGGATGCATGTCACAGTGAAAAAGAATTCGAAAGTTAATGTAACCTCAGGGAACGACAATGATTTTAGGCCTCTATGTTTCAAATGTTAAAAGGTGTTAGATGGTAAGGCACGAAAAGACACCACTCCCCTAGGTTCGAAATAGTGGTATTATGGTTCCACTAGGATTGCACATTCATGAACTCATCACTTATTTGATCGTTTACTCAACACCACTTGGGGCCAACATAGTAGTCCACCTAGATGCTAAGGAATATGAGAAAGGATTGATAGGTCAACTATGTGTATTTTGATTTTTTCATAGATTGCCATCTATGGTAAGGAGACCCACCATAGTTTTCATTTTCCATGTCAAATTTAACCATACATATGTTGATCCCAAGAAGAAACATAAGCACCTACATGGACAGAGTCCAAACTGCCACGTGTCCATGTATGCATGTTGACTTCATTATGATGTCATCCAAATTTCATTCGTTTTTCAAATATCAAAGGCTCTAAAACATAGGAAAATAAATGCATGTATGAAAATAAAGGCACAACAGAGAATGGTTCAAGTGAATGTGAAGATTCACTAACAAACTACCAAATGTGTTTGAAAGGGAGTGACATATAACAGGACATATAGCATCACATTTTCCATGCTTCACCCATCATCATGTCCCTACCTACAATGGTCAGAGGATAGCAATCATCTTCCTCAAAGTGATCATTCACTTATGTCGTAGATCTTAATAGTTTGGTCTAGGCGTGACCAATCATGCCGATCCATCAACTATCTCACAAGACACATGTCAAGTTCCTATAAGAAAAAGCATGGAGAACAAGGAAAATCCAATCTACAAGTAGTCTAGTTTCCACTAATATAGATATTATTATGCTCAAAATAACAGATGATGATCCACATGTGCAAAGTTATTTCATGGGATGGGATTATCAACAATCCTCGATACAAATGTGGGGAAATTTTGTTCTATGTGTTTCTATGGAGAAAATGTCCATATCAGGTATCATTAGCTCAACCGAGAAATCAGAAGGGAGTTCAGGAGTCCACCCTAATGTGTGGTTGTATAAATTGGCCTTCCTAAGGAAACATCTCGAGGCAAGATATTTCAAGCTCCAATCATTAATACCTTGCACTAGAAATAAGAGAGGTCTAAGAAGGAAGTGTGGGTAGGATTTTCAACCAATAAGAAACCCAAATAATTCCATTTTTGAATGATCCAAACATTGTATACGAAGACCTCATAGTTTCAACTAAAAAGACCCATTTTAAGGCTCAATCAGACAAAAGGGACACATCCCACAAATCATCTTTGGGAGTAAAAATCTATCTTTACTCAGTTCAAACAAATGAAAATCATTTGAGAATCTTAAAGAAGTTATAATGTTATAGGTGGTATTAATATTCTGACAAGATGAAATATATTTTCAATAAGAATTATTGGTCTGAACAAGTGGTTTTCCCTTAAGCAAAAGAAGCTATAAATCAATAGAAGGAGCTCATTTTTATGGTCAACACTTTGGGGAATTTAAGAGTATCTTATACCCAAGCTATTTGATCAAATATCCCTTAAACACAAAGCATTTTTCTAGGATACAAGATGCAAGAGATCCATCCCCTACGTTATTCTTTAGTCCATGCTTGTTTTTTTTTTATGTGTTCTTATAAAAGGCCATCCCTCTCACTTCATGGATTCTTGTATCAAATACCCATTAATAAAATCTCAATCAACAAGTTTCATAACATGCACAATGTTATTGTGTGTTGTTTATATTATGATATTGAAGTAATTTCCTCTGAATTTATGACCACTTCATGTGATTTTTTCATGTATTTAATGATGCGTAGAGGGTTCCCCCATGGATTTGATTATATGAAAATGTTTAATGTTTGATGCATGGTTTAGTGATATGGTATATCTAGTAGAACTGGGGATTTCTTAATTTCTCAACACGTTATTATATCCATAGGCTGTGAGATTAACCTTAAATATGTCTGACATGTCGATCGTGTATTTCTTTTGAAAATGCCCCTTCTCAAACTTAAATTAAACTGTCTAAATCACTCATTGAAAAATGCATCTTCATGTTTAATGTCCTAGTATTGGTTCTCATATTGTTTGAGAGCCATGAGTTTTATAAGAAATAAATAAAAACTTACCAAAAAGTTTGCATATTTTTTGTTGTTAATCAGTATGGTTTTAAGACTCGCTCTGGGTCTTAGCCCCTGGGGTTCCTCGACATAGTTTCATTTACGTCCTCAAACATCTTGAGGGATAAGAATTTACATGCTAAAATCAATTTACATTTTCTTCCAAATGACATGTATTGGATAATTACATTATTTTCCATCTATCTCGATTATTTTAGAGTGGAAAAATTGGAGGAACCATCTTATAGGGTCATTTTAATGGTAGGTCTCAATTTGGGAATATGGGGTTTGAAACCTTCCAGATCCATTATGCGGAGTTAAACGAATGTTTTTAAGGTCAAAAATTTTATAATTATGCTAGGACCCCTTGTCACTTTTCAACATATCAATACATTTTCAACGGTGAAAAAATGGAATCAATCGAAGCTCATATGAAAAAATTATGCCTCCCACAAGATGAAATACCATGTTAACCACCATGGTACGAGTGGATTTCATGTCACCCCACATTACTCATGAAAAAGGAACTAGCCACGTATGGAGTTTCAATAATATTTTTGAAGGTCCAAAACCTTATCATAATTGATGTTTTAGGAAGTCAAGACCCTACACCTAGACGACTATTGAGCGATGCTAAATACTAGGCCACTAGGAGGAAAAGGGGTTCCATTATTTTGCATTATATATTCTTCCATAGCTGAGCATAAAAACTAAGAGTGGTATTTTGAGGGAATAATAGAGGAGGAGATATTTTGTAGCAGCTATATAGGCCACAATGTCAAAGGAAACTCGACAAAGAGTGCCTCTTTCTTTGTACTTACAATTGAAGAAGAGAGAACAGAGCAACATCACCTTCTAGTGGGGTTTTCTATTTGATTAGGTTCCTACGTTTTTATCTGTGGATGATGTTTGAGTATTTATTTCTATTATCTATTTTTTTCATTTCATATTTTTCATACATTTAAGAAGAAAAATCCAATAATCAAATAATCTAAGGTCTAATAAAATAACATTCACGGTAAAGATTTATGTAATTTTACTAGATATATTGTGACAAACTTCCCAATGAAATATACACAGTGGTTTATCTATCACAAAGTTTGTGTTAGGATTGGTATTGGTTATAATGCCCCTGGTACCTTCACCATCTCTCCCTTATTTCTTTGGAAAGTGTCACATGATGCTGCAAAGTCTTTGATACATATTCCCAGGTTGTCCCATAAGAATGAATGCTTAGTTATTTCATAGGTTTTTTGAAAAACAAAATGACATACTATCGGTGATGAATGTAGCTACTATAAGACTCATTATTTTAGGGCCAAATATCTTACCAAAAAAATGCACCTTTTACACTACAACATTTCTTGTTTCCATCTATGAATTTTAGGTGGTATTGGATCTACCTAGAGCTATTCCATAAGATACCTTAAAGTATGATTTTCTAGACATTCCCTACAATCCTCCTTAAACCATCCTAGTCTTTGTAATGATAAGGAAATGAATGGCGTATCCTCCTCGAAATATATGGATAAAGAATCAACCACAAAATTCTCTTTACCATTCTTATATATGATATCATAATCATACCCCAACATATTGATGAGTTCTTCATGTTTCTTCTATAAAGAAAACCTATTTTCAAGGAATTACTTCAGACTATGATGGCTATTCTTGATAAGAAAATTCTTCCCTATGAGATATAGGAATAAAGTCTCCACTACATGAAATATAGACATTTTTTCCTTCTCATATTTTGATTTTTCCAAATTGCAATCATAGAATTGTTTACTGGTGAATTCTAAAGAACATCCTTCTTTCATCAATACCAATCTCAGACCTCTACCTGAAGATCCACATTACAAGATTTGTTTTTTATCAAAGTTAAGAACTGCTAACACTAGAGTAATGCACATGGAATCCTTTAAATAAGTAAAGGCCTATGTTTATTTCTCACTCCAAAAAAATGAATTGTTTTGGAGTGAAATTATGGGAGCTACAACTTTCCCATTAATTTTCACAAGTTTCCTATGGTAGCTTGTAAGTCCCAAGAATCCCCTCGATCTCTTGAGTGTTTTGGGATGGGGCCAATCATACATATCTACCAATTTGTTGGGATCAAATCATACTCCCTCCTAACATACAATGTGACCAAAATATTCAACCTTAGGAGCCCCAAAAGAACATTTGTATCACTTCACAAATATTTGGTTATCTCTAAAGAGTTTCAATAACTTATCCACATTATCTGTGTGTGATTAAATTTTTTTATTGTAGATCAAGATATCATTGAAGATTATTAACAAAATATTGCATAGGAAGAGTTTGAAAATATTGGTTCAGGAGGCTTTGAAAAGTGCATGGAGCATTATAAAGGCCAAAAGGCATCACTAGAAACTCATAATATTATTTTTGTGTTTAAAATTCCATCTTTGAGATGTATTCCACTTTGATCCTAAATTTTGATAGTATCTTGAATGTAAATAAAGATTAGTAGATAAGCGATATTTTCTCCATGAAGTTCATCCATAAAAAAGATGGAAAAATTTTCCTTGATCATCAACTTATTAAGAACCCAAATTTCTATACACACATGCCCAATGCCTTCATTCTTTAGTATCATGACTATTTGTGATGAGTAAGGACTTGTAATATGGTGTATGACCCCTTCCTCCAAAAATTAGTGAATGATATTTTATATTTCATTATTTTGTTAAAAAAGGTGTCGATAAGGATGTACATTTAGTTGTTTAATTCATTTGATCTAAAAGATAGTTTAATGTATTTAATATAACATCATGAGGATAAATCCTCCTGCATCTGTTTTGAGGTGGTACTCCTCTTTATTGATACATGGGAATATTGTTCTTCTAAACTTAAATTCATGCAATAGAAAATACCAAAAAATATTCCAATGAAAACATTGTGTACAAGCTCTTATATACAAATATAAAAGTTGTTATATATAGATGTACTCTCTAAGGGCATCATATCATTAAATAAAAGAAGATAAATATATTTTGATGGACAACATATTTGAAATTCCTTGGTTGAGACTCAAAGTATGAGAAATCACTAATGTAATGCCCTGAAATAGTTCTTTATGGGAGACATTTATAATAATATCAGTTATAACCCTAAATTGCACCATGCATGCATACCTGGCATCAGGCCATCTTATTTTCTTCTTTTGCCAAGCCATCATTTGAACAACTCTTTTAAAAAATCATATCATTGAATATGTACACTCCCTGCACCACTACTGATTAGGTACACATTCTTGTTGCAACTACACAACTCACATGTGTATGCTAGCTTCACCATTACAGCCCGCGTATACTCACAAAAAGCACGAAAAATAAAAAATTGCAAAGGGATATGGGTTTTCGGGTAGTTACCTAACCTTTTGACCACCCATAGATGGTCACCCAACCGAATAACCATCTTTTTGTCCTATAAAAGAAGGTGTTGGGGTCCCATTCCAACAAGAAGCATAAGAGAAAAGAAACTCTTCCCATTTTAATATTCCCCCTTTGCCCCAATATTTTGTAACCACATTGTGAGTTTGATCCAGAATTCGTTTTTCAACCCTTCTTTCTCCATTGCAAACCCTTTCCATTACCCTATAGAGCATTGAAGAGGAGAAGAATACATGGAAGTAGTTTCTGCATGGTGAATAAGATCCCAAGATTGAGTTCAAGGAGCAGTTTCCGGTCTCATATTGTAAGTGACTTTGTGAGATTAATATAAAAAATTACTTTTTCTGTCCCACCAAATGACATCTTCAATGTTCATGATTTATTTATATTTTTGTTATGATATCTAACCCACTAATCCATATATAGAATGCATACTTGTAGTTTCTTGTTTGTCTTTTGGTGAATGCAGGTTGTCCTTGGGAGGAGATCTACAGTCGAGAAACAAATGAGCGCAAAGGGATCGACGGTGAACATGGAGTTTAAGGTAAGCTTATCAGATCCCTATACTTTGTTTTTTATGTATGATTGTGGGGTAATGTCAGGATAGTTGTTAAAGGTAGGAGACTTTAAATGGTTATCTCTGTTGAACTTTATAACCCTAGTGTAGTCCGTAGAGGGTTTTCCCGCTACAACAATATCCCAAATATCACAAGATTAAAAATTTATAAAACAAGAGGGATGAAACAACCTCAAGAATATTTCAATGACAATTAGATAAATTGAATTAAATGCATTTTTATTTTTTCAAGAACGGATTTTTCTCCTTTGAACCTAAAATATCATGACAAATTAATGAAACAATCTAGAGAAAGAGTTGATAAAACTCAAATATTCCTATTTCCAAACATATATGGAAAATAATGCAGCCCCTCCCCATTTTCTCCTCGGGGTACCACTTGATGCAAACCCCCCTTCTCTCCTTGGGGTTCTATGACCTCTCAGTCAAGGATCTTCACATAAATGAGTTGAATCATCTCTTCAAACCCTAATGGAACCACACAAATACTTTACATAGGCCCCCTATCTCCTTAGACATAGGTTCGATTTAACTCACGGGCCCTTTTCTTACTGCTCTTGGTAATTTTAAACTAGCGGGTTCTAGCTTCTTCCGCTAGGCCCCCTCTCCTCATATGACCTCAAAATTTGATCAGGATCATATCCAAAGGGCTCTTGGGATCTCTGAGATTTAGATGTTTTCACTCTTTATTCCGGCCAATCCTTTCGGAGTCACAATCCTTCAAAAACATGGAAGCAAATTCAATGGTCCTCGTTCCTCTTTGAGATCGATGAATCAGTCTCTTTCTTCGAAATTCAGGCTTCGAACAAATCTGCATGTACTCTCCATAAGACCTCTAAAGTGGGTTTCCAATGGAGTGAACCTTTGTCCTCCATGTGTCCCCTCAGGGATCAACGACTCCTTTTATTTTTTGGGATCGACGCCCACAATAACTTTAGGCTCCGACACTTTGGAAATTTCGAATCCACCTCTCCAAAAAAACTATGGAGTGATAAGTCTTTGAACTAGCAGATTTTATGCCAAGTGTCCTCCTTCACGGATGAACCTGATGAACTCGCAACTTCGGGCTTCATGAGTCCTTGCACCTCCACTCTCCAATTCTTCCGAAGTACTTATTCTTCGGAGTGCAGGATCTGGTGATACCTATCCCTTTTGCTTAGAAAACCCAGATCTACTTCGAATTGAAACTCTTTTGGGAGTCCTCCCAGCTCCTCTGCACTTGCTCCTATGTAATGCAGGATCTCCTGCAACGTGTCCCTTCCATATCCCATGGTCTATATTTACTTCACCCTTTGCGACTTTGGAAATTTTTATTCTGCTACATAAATATCTTTCAAATCTCTTTCTCATGACCTCCTTGATCTGTTGACACTTGTCCTTCTGATCCGATGGTTCATATCGGCTTTGCTCTTTGCCTTTCGAGAGTTTTTGCCTCCTCAAGTCTCTTCTACCCTCTAGAGTGTACAACCTTCAGAGTGAGGGATCCTCCGCTAAGTGTCACTCTAAATGATGGGAGGGCCCAATCTATTTCAAGACTTCAGGACTTTGGCTATCCCGCTCTTCTTGTGCACTTAAAATGGTTTAAGGCCCGTGCACTTTACCTAGATCCGACGTTTCTTGATATTTCGTGCCAAGATTCGACAGATGGGATATGTTCCTCTCCTCTATTCACTCCTCTAGTCTTGATGCGGGATTTGATGACCCTGATCTCTTTCTCTACATATGATCTAACGAGAGATGTTTCTCCTCGCTCCTAAGGTTTTACATTCTCCGAAATTGGATGGTTTTTCATGTATCAAAAAGGATTATGCCTTGTATCCTTCTCCTAAGAGCTCAATTATCTTGAGTCTCTTCTTCTCTTCTAGGAACACTATCGCTCCTTGATAATTTTCCAATGTAACATGACCTCAACCCTGGCACACACTTGCGATTTCACTATGCACACTAGCACTACTCCTCCTGAACTTTCAACTTGCTCAATCTCCTAAGGGTCTCGGCCCTCTGCTTTCCTCAAAGTATTTTTTGGTGCTCTCCTAGCACTTAATCCATCTCCCTCCCGATATTTTCAAACTTGAATCAAGTTCGTCTCCAATGAACACCTTGCACTTACTCTCCCCAACAGAGTGTTCAATGACTTTGTTTCCTTCAACTTATCCAACAATTCAAAATGTGTTGGTTCTGTGCATTCCTTTCACTTACTTGAAGCACTCCTTGCCGAGCCCTTCCTTCAAAGTATTCATAAAATATGAAGTATATTTCCTGCAACATATTTCCGGAGTGTTCAGTAGCCATGGGGTGTCTTTCCTGACACTCTCCTCTCTATGTCTCTAAACTCAAAGAAAATTTCACTTGTGTACACTTCCACCTACTCAATGCCCTTCTGGAAGACCTCTACATAGTTTTCTAGCCACTCTGTCTTATGTGCCTTCTTTTCATAGAAGTTACCCTCCAAGGTGTTCAACAACCTTGAGGCTCCTCGATTTGGGTTTTCTATGGTGTTCCCTCCTGGCAAATTCTTTTGTAACTCGAAAGAGTTTAAGTACACACTCCTTGCACTAGATACAAAGTTTCCAATACCTTGTTGTGCACTCCTTGCACAAACTAAATAACTCAAAACAACTTAACAAGATATCAAACAGATAGTGAGTTCTCTCTTAACCCTGCATATGGAAAGCTATCATACATCTACAACATACATGAACACATAAACACACAAATAACATTCATAGAGCACACATCCCCCACACAAGAATTCATGAACAATGAAATATGTTCTTTTATATTAATAACAAAATTCTAATTACAATGTGTGAAAGATGGATTGTGACTTCAGTCTCATATCTCTCCTCTGGGATTACAATGATTTACAATCAACTTTCAGTAGCCTCTACTGGGCATATTTTACAAATCTTTATACATGAGGTGCTCGATGAGATTTCCCTCCAAGATACCTTAGTGACATCCTATCACCATTAAAACACCTATCTACTAAGGCTTAACTACAATGAATGAAAATTTACTTTTTGATATCTAAGGTGATGCCTGAGATATGTATAACTCAAGCATAATAAAGGCGATTCCATCTACTACTTGTACAAAGGCATCGACTCAGTTCTTCCATCCTTTCAACATTTAATCTCTTTTATTTACATTTAAATCTTAAAATTGAGGAGAAAATGAGATGCATCGCGCCTCTCTCCTCCTTGAATTTGCGTGGATGTGTTGAATAGATACCACACTCCTGAGGTGGAGCGATGCTCTTGCATCATACTCCAATGCTAGGAAAATTATCAGCTCCTTCTCATGATCTCCTCTGCTCTGCTGTTGAAATCCTACTAGATCTCAAACTCTTCTCTAGAGATGTCCTCCTCCTCACCTAGCATGTTGTTGTTGTCATTGTTGCATTACTACTACTGCAGGATTCATTTTTCTCAACTTCCCCCTATTAACATTTTCTCATGCTAATATCAACATCAACCTCCTTATCTCTTGTATCACCTCTTCCAGCTGCTCTATTTGTTGACACCTTCTTTCATGTGGATTGCTCTTTTGCATCTCCTCCTTTTCAATGGCTAGATAAACTTGATATCCCCTATTGTTTTCTTATTTTGTGGCCTTGATTTTCCACTTCCCTATAGATTCAGATTCTACAACCTCCTTATTGAACTTATGTCCAATCATCTCCTCTAACAACTCAACTTCTTCCAGTTCCTCTGCTAGTATATATCCTACTTCTTCTAGTTGCTCCTAAGACTAGAATTCTCCTCCATCTATTTCCAAGTTAACCTATTGGATGTTCTAACTCCGCATATTTACCATTTTCTCCAGGTCCTCCAGTTCTTCACACAGATCAATGAAATCTATGTTGTTTGTTTCCTCTTCTACTGCAGACTCCAGTTTTGTTGTCTCCTTCTACTCAACTTCCTGGATGAAATCTATGAGCCATTATGTTGAATTCTCTTATCCTTATGTTGAATGCTCTTCTCCTCCATCTCTTCTCCCTTTCCCATCTCGAAAATTGGGATTCCACTTTTTCCCTCTTGGTAGCCTATGATATCAACTGATCTCACCTCATCGCCCACTTGGAAATATGAAAGTTTTGTCCTTCTCTCTTGGTAGGCTAACATATATCTTCTTGATCTCTTCTCCTCTTCATCACTGAGTATTTCTCCAACTTATGGCTCATAGACACAAACCAAATCCTATGTGTCTTTAGGGGTTTCCAGTTCCCTCAACCACTTGTTCAACTCCTGGTGCTGCCTCCTGGAAACCAATTGTTGGATAGGCCATTTTACTCTCTACTTCATTTTCCATTCATACCTCTAGTGTACCAAGGAGTCTTGTTGCATTCTCAGCGCTAGTCTTTCCATTTCTTCTCTGATTTCTTTGAGATCTTTATCTATCTCTGCTTTTATTTTCTACTAGTGGTCCTTTCCTTGACCATGCCTATGGCCTTCAATAGCCATTTTTATTTCTTTGTATTTAGCCCACCTGGTTGTCTACTTGACTGTTACACACTTGCAAGATATCATACATAGAGCATCAACACCCTGTATCCCTTCACCTACTGTCTACAGGTGAACTTTAACTTCTGATACCGCTTCATGGTACCAGACTATCTCCTTTGTATCCTCTCTCTTTTTCCTACTATTTGCAAACAAAATC
Source organism: Picea engelmannii (assembly GCA_009831015.1). Classification (NCBI taxonomy): domain Eukaryota; kingdom Viridiplantae; phylum Streptophyta; class Pinopsida; order Pinales; family Pinaceae; genus Picea; species Picea engelmannii. The sequence goes on from ML807198.1 coordinate 63,053, forward strand.
AGGCTCTCATACCAATTGATGGTATCAGATTATGTATTTTCACCTTCTCATCCCTACCTATTGTCTTCAAGCAAATTTCTTCTCCGATACCACTTGATGTAGCCCCCTTCCTTCTCTCCTCGGGGTTTTGTGACCTCCCGGTCAAGGATATTCACATAAATGAGTTGGATCAACTCTTTGGCCCCTAATGGAACCACGCAACTACTTTACTCAGGGCCCTTATCTCCTTAGGTCCAAATTCTAGGTAACCTGCAGGCCCTTTTCTTAGCGCTCTTGGTAATTTAAAACTAGTGGGCACTAGCTTCTTTCTCTAGGACCCCTCTTCTCATATGACCTCAGACTGTGATTAGGAGATTATCCAAAGGGTGCTACTAGAGCTCGAAGATTTAGGTGTATTCTATCTATGCTATGACCAATCCTAACATAGTCACAATCCTATAAAACCATAGAAACAAGATCAATGGTCCTCGTTCCTCTCGTATATCAACGACTCAATCTCTTTCTTCAGAATTCGAGCTTCGCACGAATCTGCATGCACTCTCCACAAGACCTATGAATTGGGTTTCCAATGGAGTGAACCTTCGTCCTCCACTTGTCCCCTTGCAGATCAATGACTCTTACTCTTCTTTGACATCGACACACACAGTAACTTCAGGCTCCGATGCTTCAGAAATTCTGAATAAACCTCTCCAGAAAACCTTCAGAGTGCTAAGTCTTCATACTAGAATATATTCTACCAAGTGTCCTTCACAGATGGCCCTGATGACCTCATGACTTTGGGCTTCGTGTGTCCCGACACCTCCACTCTCCAATTCCTCTGAAGTACTTATGCTCTGGAGTGGAAGATCTAGTGACACATGTCCCTTTGGCTTAATCGACCTAGATCTTCTTCGACTTCCAGCTCTTCCGGGAGTTCTCCCAGCTCCTTTTCACTCGCTCCTTTGGGATGTAGGATCTCCCTCCATGCATCCCTTCTAGATCCCATGGTATTGATTTACTTCTCCCTTCGCAACTTCAATGATTGTGATTCTTCTCCACGCAGATCTTCCAGAGCTCTTTCTCACAACCTCCCTGTAATATCCCTCGGCCAAACCTGATTGTAAATGTAAATGAACATGTACTTAAAGTGGTCAACTGTTTGATATCATTTTTTGTATGCATCGCTCATGGCATAGTGCATGCATATGTTGTGCAATAAATTGAGGAAGTGTGCACATTCTAGGATACCACACGCAACATCTTAAGTGTGCATGATATTGAAGCCAACAAACCTTTGTGTATATCTTTTGTTTTATAGGTTGGTGAGACAGTTATTATAAATTGGGATGCTTATGTTTTGGAAGTAGGCCAAAGAGCCTAGATGTTAAAGGTCAGTTTGCCTATTTTTGTATATGTATCATAATTAATATAAAATACATCATTGCACGCAGAATAACCATGATAAAAGAGATGGGGGAATAAACTCCACTAGTTAGGGAAAGGGAGGGGGCCTAAAAGTTAAGGAAAAGGGCTAAGCTAGGGATCTTAAGCCAAAAATAAATATTTTATTAATATTTCTTAAATCATAAAGTATGGATAATTATTTTATCCTAAGTTCTAAAGTTGGGGACAGGTAGGCCAAGGTAGCTCCCAACATGATAAGTGTAAAGTTGGGTACATGCATACATATTGTTGGGAATTAGTTCATTTTCACATACTATCCCTTCATTCAAACATCATTCAACCATTATTCCATGACCATTCACACCATTGAGATATACTCGGACCTTCATGTCACTGTACCGAAACTTCAATCCATAGCCATACATTTTTGTGTAGTTGGTTAGCTTGGGATATGGACTGAAGAAGCGAGTTTTCAAACCCGTGGGATATTCAAGAGGTGGGTTATCAGGCCCATGAAAAATTTCTCTCTGGGTGAGAGAATTGTTGGGGATTGATTTCCTGAAGGTGTTGAACTACATCTACAGTTCTCTGAGACTTCATGTCCAGCCTGTTGCTGAAGCCTGGAAAGGAAGTGGGGCAGCCGAAGGACTGTTGAGCAGAGAAGGGGCACATTTCCTTAGTTGCACAGGCATGTGGGGAATGAGGGACTGTAGGATGTTAGTTTGATTTGGAACCTAAGACAAATTCTTCCATGTTGTCTATGAGCCTTTAGCATGGTTAGGAATCCCTTTACCCGTGTGGAGTTTAGTCCCAGCTCAGGGGTGACTCACTGTTGAGAGTAATGAACAATGTGTTCTAAGGCGGGGAGGCTCGTGGAAGCTATGCACACAGTTGGTGACATTCTTTACAAGATAAGTGCCAATTGTGTGATAAATTTACATGCTGCATTGTTATTTACGTGCTTATTTTTATGGGTTATCATATGTGCGGTTATAACTGTGTTTATTTTTATGGGTATTTACTATATATGCTACATGTATATGTTTACTGTTATTTCAGTGTGAATCCATGTATTTACATATGTATTTGTATGTTTATGTTTTATATATAATGCTTTTGCAAGAGTTCTATGTGTGTATATTTTAATTGCATGCAGTTCAAAAAATTCATGTTGTATAGCTCAGTTGGATACTGGGTATGTTACAGTATGTTCCGCAGAGAGAACAAAAGAGTTATCTGTCATAGCATGGCCTGACATGGATGGTTGGGGACATTACAATATGGTATCAGAGTTTCAGTTTTCAACACTGAGGCTGGATGGGCCGAGCATGTTGAGTTGAGGCGAAATTTCACAGAGGATTAATTTCGAGGTGGCCAAATGTCAAGTCACAGAATGTCCATGGTAAAGTTTACAAAAAATGACATGGAATTGGGAAAACCCCAATTTTTGTTTGTTAAATTCATGTGAAAATGGAAAAATTCGGACAATGGGTGAGATATTATGGATTTAATAGATGTTCTAGCAAATTTGGACCTGGAAAGGGTCAAATTTGAAGTTACAGTGAAGCCATGACAGATGGAGATATATTAGTAAATAAAATTCTTAATTCGTGAATTGATTTTTGGGTAAATTAGTTCCATAAATGTCAACCCATAATGATTTGTTGTTGTAGAGGTTGAATGAGTGTTATCAGGGTGAAAATGAATGAATTTCATAGTTGCAGAATTTCTATGGTAAATTGGAGAAAAGGTTAGGAAAAAACCCCAATTTCTACAACGGAACTCACAAGGAAATTGTTGTGCATAAACATGAATGTGCATAGGGGGGGCACACTAAAACCACGTGATGCACAGTAAAATTATTGTGATATGTGAAAATTGGGCATTGTGTGGAAAATGTTAGCGTGTTGGTGTGCATACTAAATTTTGACACTGCGTGGAAAAATATGGTGTGCCAAATGTATGGAATGTCAAAAGGTAAAGGCAGAGCATAGAAACCCAACTAGTTTTCTATAGGCATTACCCATTCCTGAGTGGAAATGGGAAGTTGTCATAATGGATTTCATCAAAAAACTTACCAGATCAAGAAAGAAACATGATTTTATCAGGGTAGTGGTGGATAAGCTTACTAAAGCTGCCCATTTTATTCTAGTTAAGCTCACTCACAAGGCAACAAACATTGTTGATGTTTATATGAAGGAAATTGCTAGATTACAGGGCATACCCAAGACAATTGTGTTTGACAGAGATCCAAAATTTACCTCAAAATTTTGGAAAGGATTATTTAATGGATTTGGAACAAATTTGAATTTTAGCACAACTTATCATCCAGAATCGGATGGACAAATAGAGAGGGTAAATCAAGTAATTGAAGATATGTTGAGGATGTATGTGATGGATAAACCATCAAAATGGGAATACTACCTACACTTGGTAGAGTTTGCTTATAACAATGGGTACCAAGCATATCTAAAGATGAGCCCATTTGAGGCACTCTATGGAAGAAAGTGAAACACACCAGTAAGTTGAGATAACCCAACAGATAGAGTAGTGGTTGGGCAAGATTTTCTTAGGGAAATGGAGAAGAAAATGATAAAAATAAAACAAAATTTAAAGGATGCCCAAGATAGGAAGAAAATCTATGTTGATAAGGGTAGAAATCATAGGGAATTTAAAGTGAGTGATAATGTATTCTAGAAAGTGAAATCCAACAAAAGTTCCCTAAAGTTGGGAAATTGTTTAAAGTTGGTAGCTAGCTATTGTGGGCCATTTGAAATCCTAGAGAGGATTGGTCCAGTAGCTCATATGATTGCATTGCCTACAACTATGTCTGTTCATAATGTATTCCATGTATCATTACTCAAGAAATATATACTTGATGCTAATCATGTTATTGATTGGAATGTGATTGCGGTGGAGCAAGAAGGCACTTTTCAAGTGCATTCGGTACACATTTTGGACTGGAAAATCAAATAGCTCCATAATCAATCCATAGGGATTGTAAAGGTCCAGTGGACCTAGTACGATCCCAAGGATGCTACTTGGGAGAATGAGGATGCAGTGAGGGAAGAATACCCACATCTTTATGAGGATTTTTGAAATTTTCTTGTATATGGGTACATGATGCACTAAGTACAATGCATAAATAAGGGGAGGGGATTGTAATATCCCTCGGTCAAACCCAATTGTAAATGTAAATGAAAATGTGCTTAAGCTAGTGAGTTGTTTGATATAATTTATTGTATGCATCTTTCATGGCATAGTGTGCACATATGTTGTGCAGTAAAATGAGGAAGTGTGCACATTCCAGGATACCACGTGAAACATATTAATTGCATGCGATATTGAGGCCAGGAAGCCTTTGTGTATATTTTTTGTTTTATAGGATTGTGAATCACTGTATTTTTATGTTTATGTTTTATATATAATGCTTTCGCAAGAGCTTTGTGTGTGTATATTTTAATTGCATGCAGTTTGAAAAATTCATGTGGCATAGCTCAGTTGGATACTAGGTATGTTACAATATGTTCGGCATAGAGAACGAAAGTGTTCTTTGGTGTAGCGTGGCCTAGCATGGATGGATGCGAACGTTAAACTCCCTGATTTGCTAACAATTGTCCTTCTGATTTGACAGTTCAGATCGGCTCCGCACTTTGCCTTTTGGTATTTTTTGGCTCCTCGCTTCTCTTCTACCCTCCAGAGTGTAGAAACTTCAAAGTGAGGGATTCCTCTGCCAAGTGTCCCTCTGAATCATGGGACGTCCTAATCTATTTTGGGACTTCGGGACTTCAGCTATCCCACTCTTCTTATGCACTTAAAAGGGTTCAAGGCTCATGCACTTTACTTGGATCTGACGCTTATTGATCCTTCGTGCCCAGATCCGAAGGATGAGATTTGATCCTCTCCTCTACACGCTCCTCCCATATGGACGTGGGATTTGACGGCCCATATATATTTATCTACAGTTGATCTGACGACATTTTTTGCACCTCCCTCCCAATCTTTTTCGTTCTCCCAAATTGGAATATTTTGCATGTATCCAAAAGGCTTTGGCCTTGGATCCTTCTCTTGTGATCCCTATTATCTTGGGTTTCATATTTTATTCTGCGAACTCTATCCCCCCTTGATATTTTTCCAATGTAACTTGACCTCGACCATGGCGCACACTTGAACTTTAAATTTTCACGCTTGCACTACCCTTGATATTTCAACTTGCTCAATCGCCTAAGGTTCTCGACCCTTTTCTTTCCTAAAAATATTGCTTGGTTCTTTCCTGGAACTTAATCTCTTGCCTTCCTAAGATTTTCGAACTTGAAGCAAGTTTGTCTAGAGCTCACACCTTACCTTGACTCTCCTAATATTTTCTGTCACTTGGACCTCGAAGTGTCTTGTCCTTCCGCTCCTCTCTGCTGATAATTTGTGCACAAAGGCACTATCCATCCTTATTTTTTTAAAGTTGAAATACTTTACCTTTGGCGCACTCCTTGAACTTGAATGAGCCTTTAAATGGTTGGCTTTCAATACTTTTTCTAAGTGTTTTCCTAGTGCACTCCTTGCAGATTCTTCCTCCTGAATGTTGAAATCATTTAGCCTCATTGATGCATTCCTTGCATCCTCTCAATTCACACTTGTAGAGATCTCCTACATAGTATTCAACGAATTTGTTTCCTTCAACTTCTCCAACACTTCAAAATGTGTTGATTTTGTGCACTCCTTGCACTTACTTAAAGAACTCATGGTTTATACCTTCCTTTAGAATATTCATAAACTCTAAAGTATAATTCCTTCCATAGATTTCCAGAGTGTTCATTAACCCTAGGGTGTATTTCCTAAATATATCCTCTCTCTGTCTCTAAACTCAAAGAAGATTTCACTTGTGCACACTTTCACCTGCTCAATTCTCTCCTGGAAGAGCTCTACAAAGTTTTCCAACCACTATGTCTTTTGTGCCTTCTCTGCACAGACTTTCCCCTCCAAGGTGTTCAACAACCTTGAGGATCCTCTCGAGTTGTGTTTTCTCTGGTGTTCCCTCCTGCCACATTCTTCTCTAACTCAAAATAGTTCACATACACACTCCTTGTCCTGGATACAGAGTTTCCAATACCTTGTTGTGCACTCCTTGCACAACCTAAAGAACTCAAAACAACATAACAAACTCTCAAAAAAATAGTGAATTCTATCTTAACTCTATAGATGGAAACCTATCATACATATACAACATACATGAATGCATAAACACACAAATAACATTCATATAGAACACATCCACCACACAGAAATTTATGAACAATGAAATTTGTTCTTTTATATTGATAACAAAATGATAATTACAATGTGTGTAGGATGGATTACAAATTGAGTCTCAGGTCTCTCCTCTCGTCTCGCAATGATTTACAATCAACTTTCAACAGCCTCTACTGGGCATATGAGGGGCTCGATGAGATTTCCCTCCTTGCTACCTTAGTGACATCCTATCACCATTGAAACACAAATCTACTGAGGCTTAATTATAATGAATGAACATTTACTTTCTCATTTATGAGACGATGCTCGAGATATGTACAACTTAAGCCTAATAAAGGTGACTCCATATACTGCCTATAAAAAGGCATCAACTCTACTCTTCCAACCTTTCAACATTTAATTGCTTTTAATTACAATTAAATTTTAAAATTGAGGGCCAAATGAAAGGGTTGGCGCCTCTCTCCTCCTTGAATGTGTGTGGATATGTTGAATAGATGGCTCGCTGCTAAGGTGGAGCGATTCTCCCACATCATAAAACATGATGGAAAGAATGAAGGAGAAATATATATGCGGAGTAAAGTTAAGCAAACCAATTCACAAAATCTTGAAAAGAAAAAGTTGGCTTCTTGCGAACTCTCCACCACCACAAAACCTCCTCACTGCCAACCCTTTGAATATGATTCTTTTCCTTTTTTATATCTTCTCTTAATATTCTTGAAACTACTTTTAAGTTATGATTTTACTTTTCCCTTTATAAATGTAAACTTGGATATATGTCTCATCCACTAGGACTCACTTTAGAAGCTCAAGAATTTCTTTCAATAAACATTTATCCAAAAACAACGCATCGCCAAGATAAAAAAATATTCCTGACTGTAATTT
>ML807198.1:114229-132733 GCA_009831015.1 Picea engelmannii
AAAAAAAAAAAAAAGTAAATAAATTTTCAAGTGACCATTTAGGATCCAATTTTTGGTTTTCTATTTGTATAGGGATCTGATATCAAAGCCATAGATTCAATTAGGTTGTAATTAGCTATAATTTTAACATTTCGAAAAAAAAAAAAAACATTTTTCTTTAGGTACTGTCACTTTTTATTTGTGTTTTTTTAAGGTTTTTTTGAGCAAGTATTTGTTTTTTTAAGGCCATGCTTGAAAAATGTTGTAATTTTGACCTGGTTAAAAAACATGGTGCTACATGGCAAATGCCTTCGACAGAGTAAAGTTGTCCTTCCTGTATCAAGTGCTTCCCTCTTTTGGATTTGATCCTGAGTTTGTAAAGTTGATAAAAGCCTGTACTCACAGCCCTTGGATTGCCCCATTGGTAAATGGGAGACCAACAATTTTTTTCAAAGCTACGAGGGGGCTGAGGCAAGGATGCCCCTCTCTCCATTTCTGTACATATTAGTGGCAGATACCCTCAAGAGGAAGTTGGAACAGGAAATGAAAACAGGGGCAGCCCCAGGCCTCAGAATAACAAAGAATCTGAAGCCCATAAACCATGCTCTATTCGCGGATGACTCTCTTCTGCTAGGAGGAGCCTCAAACAGAGTAGCCACTGCATTTAAGGGTACTCTCCAAGCATATTGCAAGGTGTCCGGAGCTCTGATAAGCGAAAGAAAAAGTGTTGTTTACAGCTGGAATGTTGCAGACCATGAAACTCAGAAGATAGCAAGCACCTTGGGTTTSAAAGGACACTCCAAATGGGAAAAGATACAGTATCTTGGGTTGCCTCTAACTTTGGGTGTAAATAGAGTCAGCCTGTGGGAAGGAGTCTTAGCAAAAATCAAAAGAAAAATCGAAGCCTGGGGAGGATACTGGCTCACCCATGGAGGCAAATTAATCTTGATAAAAGTAGTTATCTCCTCATTGCCGATATATCAAGCGTCCTACCTCTTAGTGCCCAATTCGATAGCAAGGCAGATCAACAAACTCCTGAGAGATTTCCTGTGGCATGGCGGGAAAGGGAACCAAAGAAAATTTCATTTAGTCAATTGGGAGACACCCAAGCGGCCTTTGAGAGAAGGTGGACTACAGATCCGTGACCCAGCTCTGGAAAACACTACTCTGGGCTGCAAAATCTTGTGGAAGATGCATAGCGACCCCTCACATCCTGTCAGTAAAACTTTGATGCACAGATACATCCCAAATGCCAAAATTCGAAATCTCCAAAACGTAGTGAGCAGGAAGACCACGGTTTTATGGCAGCTGTGCATTAAAGGGGTGCGATTCTTCAATCAACACTTGTACCGCGTCCCTGGCAATGGAAAACACACCAAACTATGGAGTGATAGGATCATGGGGAATCTGCCCATTGCATCAATTGCTGGTCTGTGGGAAATTCGTGATTTTCTTGAGAGCAAAGGTATCCAGAGAATTTTTGACATTTTAAAGTGGGATGAAGATGGATCTTGGACAGAGTGGCAATTCGGCAATGTCCCAGATCGCCTAATTCAACAACTTGAGATGCTCAAAGCAGAGCTTCGAGAGGCAGCTCCTGTGCACATGTCAGAAAAAGACATCTGGGGCTGGGGACCCACAGGAATTTATACAGTAGCTAGAGGCTATGCTCTTCTTCAGCAACAACAAAATAGACCACTCTCGGCAAGGTTCTGGTTGGAGGTATGGGACTCGATGGCGATCCCGAAGGTAAATTTCTTCTTCTGGACACTAATGCACAGAAAGATTTTGACGGGAGAAAATTTATTGAAAAGAAATATTGCCGGACCACATAGATGTTGTCTCTGCAGAGAAGCCATGGAAACCTCGGATCACTTATTTGTAGGCTTCCATTTCGCAAACAAAGTCTGGAAGCTTACACTTCAAGGCCTCAAGGTTGTTGTTCCCACCAATATCTCAGTAGTGGATTTATTCACTGGTTGGAAGGATAGTTACCCTTCGCTTTCCTTGAAAACATTATGGGCCAGAATCCAGATCTCCATCCCCAAGTACGTGTACTGGAAGCTATGGATAGCAAGAAATGAGCAAATTTTCAACAACATAGAATGGACCCCCAAAATGGTCGCAACGAAAGCAAAAGGCCTCCTACTAGAAACTTTGAGCTCCCAAAATCACAAAATCGATACCTCAATACTGCAGGAAGAAAAGGAGTGGCTCGGCTCCTCCATGTTGAATCTTCGAGCCCATAGCACAACAAAACCCCATCTTGAAACAGAATGGAGGTTAAGAGATAGCCATGACATATTTCAGAGTTGGTGGAAAAAACAAGGCATAACTTCAGCCTTTTTTGATGGCGCATCCAAAGGAAACCCTGGAATAGAGGGAGTCGGAGGAATCATTTATTCCAACGAAGGGGAAAAACTAGCAACCTTTTGCTGGGGTCTTGGACAACGATCCAATAATCAAGCAGAAATTCTGAGTTTGATCAAAGTTTGTCAGATAGCCAAGGAAAGAGGACACCAGGAGCTACAAGCATTTGGAGATTCCGAGATCCTGATCAAAACAATTCATTCCAGAGGACAGTTTAAAGATGCTGGACTAAACAAGAATCTGCAAAGGTTAAGACACATTCTAAAAGACTTTACCTCCTTCAAGTGCTACCATATTCTCAGAGATTCAAACAAAGAAGCAGACAAACTAGCCAACGAAGGCTGCCTTTTTCTCCCAAGGAGAACTCAGCGTAAACGGTGGGGATCCAGTTAAGAAATGTATTCCTTGAAAAGGACAACAACTCATAAAAGAATGCAGAAGGCAGAAGACGCTTGAGAAAGATGATAATCAAAATCAAAAGGACAGTAGTGTGTTAAAATAGTAGATGGTTGTGCAAAGGAGGGCTAGAACATATGTTGAAACACAGCTCTAGAACAGATGCTGAAACAGAGTGCTAGAATAGATGCTGAAACACAGTGCTGGAACATATGCTGCAATAGTGTTGTAATGCTGAAACACAGTGTTGGAACAGATGTTGAAACACAGTGCTGGAACAGATGCTGAAACAAAGTGCTGGAACACAGATGCTGAAACACGGATGCTGAAACACAGATGTTGAAACACCGTTGGAACAGATGCTGAAACACAGTGTTGGAACAGATGCTGAAACACAGTGCTGGAACACAGATGCTGAAACACAGATGCTGAAACACAGTGCTGGAACAGATGCTGAAACATAGAGCTGGAACATATGTTGAAACAGTGCTGGAACATATGCTGAAACACCGCTGTAACAAATGCTAAAATAGTGCTGAGACATATGCTGAAACAGTGCTGAGTCTTATGTTGAAACAATGACTGGAGGTTCGGCACTTAAATTTAATCTGGTTCTCTTAGAAGTCGTTCAGTTCACTAGTCTATAGCTATAGAAGTAGAATGGCTCAGGAAGTCAGACCCGAAGAAATTCGAAGCCATTTTGTATCCAGATCTGTGATTAGTCCACCCCATTAATATAATCTATAACTGTTTCTGTTAAAAAAAAAACAAAAAACATGGTGCTACCAGTAGCACTACTTTTTTATTTGGGTATTGATTTTCATGTTTTTTATGCAAAAATATGGGTTTTAAGGGCTAGAGTTCTTGTTTTGAAGTCACAGTTCTCGTTAAGTCAGTAACTATGTTCTTATTTATCCCACATCTATTGGTGAATAATTTTCATACATGTTTATAAGAAAAATGCATCCCCATATTATTTTTGCATGAAATAGAGAGAACTATGGATCCCTGCGTAGCTTATGCACAATGTAACTTTTGGTTTCCATGTCATCACTTATTCATCATGCCAAGACACTTTCCTAGTCATTTCTGTGTCCAATAAATATCATCAAAGTGTCACCTGGTGGTAGGTACACCTCACTACCACATGTCCCAATGTGATAGGTCCAGTTCACTTCCATGTGCCACCAAAGGATATGTCCACCTTGCTACCACATATCCTGATATGGTAGCTCCACGTCATTTACACATGTCCCAATATGCCAAAGTAGGGGGAAAGGGATAAAACTTAAGAATATAATGAATAATTATATGAAATAATAAAATCAGAACTTGGTAAATGAAAAAGTAGGTTAATGTGTCTCGGTAAAACTTAGTAAAATCATAGTAAAATTTCTAAGTCATGAGGTTACAATTTGGGTTGACTAATTCATGAGGGTGAAATTTGGGTCATGCCAAGAAAAAATAAATAAAAACAACTAAGTGTTGGGATTATTGAGTGGGGGAAACTAATGACATATGGAGTATGGGTAGTAATGTAGATGAATATGTAGAGTAAATAACTAAGTATGGAAGAGTATGAAGAGTAGTGTAGAGGAATATGGAGAGTAGTGAAAAATGACTAAGTATGGAGAGTAGAGAGGAAGGAGAGTAGAGTGGAAATAAGGAAAAATTTCTAAATATGGATTAATGGGAGGAAGGAAAATGACTAGGTTTGAAGTGTGGAGAGTAGAGAGGAAGGAAAATGAGGAAATATGGAGAGTAAAGAGGAAATAAAATGAGGAAATGGCTAAGTATGGGGAGAGGAAATGGCTACATATGGAGAGTAAGGGGAAAATGACCAAGTATGGAGAGTGGAAAGTAAGTAAAATGGATTAAATGGCCAAGTACGGGGCAACACAATGTGGGGGGAAATTGACATATCTTGGGAATATGACCTCCATTTTAGATTTTGTAAAATGTTGGACGAATTTGCAACATAACGATATTTAGCGAGAAGATGGAAATAATTTATTCATTTCTTTTAGTATATTTCTCTTTTCTACTATTTTTGTTTCAAAGAGAAACCATCCATGTTGGACTTTCATAATGAATAAATACAATACAAAAGATCATTTAAAATTTGTTGGGTCTTCATGATCAATATGTGAGGCTTATTTGGAACTTTCCAAATTTGAAAAAAACATTAGTATTCATTTGAAAAATACATAAGTTACCATACTTACCGAAATCAGTTACTTGATGGGTTTCATGAAAACACATCAAAAACTTTGTACAATTAGGGTATTTCCATGGTCATGCTCTCTTGAATAAGGGGGTAAACCCTTTGGTATCTCAAAAACCTGATGATGTTTCTCAAGGACCAACTACAAGTAAGGGTGCATTTATTGTGTTGGGTTATCCATGACCTATATTTAATTAAATTGGGAAACAATTCTAGACTGTCCCTTCTTTAGTGACTTCTCCATATGATGAGACATGACTATTTTAGGAGATACTTCTTGAATCCCTCGAAGGGTGTGTACATCAACCTCTTTAGTGAGACTCATATATAGTTATTTTCAATCCATGGTGATTGGTCCCAACACGTGTATCCATTATTCTCCCAATATTATATGACATATAGTCCCATATCGATTGAAAATAGATGGGTTTTGAGCTCATATTCCCCCATATGGATTTTGACATTTTAACATATTCCCGCTCATTTCATCATACCACTATTGGTGATCATAATTTGAAAGTTGTTCCTTGCTCATAAAAAACAATGGATTTCTTCTACCACTCTCTTGTGAATGAAGTTGTCAGTACTTCCACTATCAACTAGGAATGTGAATTTCTAGTGCTTGATGTAATATATGAGTTTCAAGTCTTGTGGAGTCAAAATGATTGATAATGCATGTAGGGAGATGAGTAGTTCTCCATGAGATAATTAAGGTTTGATATTTTCCTAATTTTTTGTTTTGTTTTCTTAAACCTGTAACTCTAGTGTCTCTTCAATACCTATGTCTTCAATTAGGTCTTGAGTGGTCATAACTCTTTCGAACAATTTATGTTAATTACATTGATGACTTGGTGTTATACCAAAAATTTCTAGATCAATTGCATTTGTGATATGGCTTGGTACTTTCCCTAGATTCCAAACTTAAATCCCATCCTCCTTCATAAAAATCACCTCAAAAACAACATTTTTTCTTAAATCCATGAGTCACCCATGTGAAAACCATGGATGTCCATCCATTGGTATTTTTCAATTCACGGATGCCCACAAAATATGAGAAAAAAAATATTCCACATTTTCAAGTGGAGTTTTTGGTTGGGCTCATTCCCAATCTTCTTTTGGCTCGTACAAAACATAATTCAACCACCTTAACTTCTTGAAGATAGTGTAAAATCACTTATGAGGAAATGGGTGAGGAGGAAATCCTTGGTGCAACATTATGTCAATAGTTTTGCAAGCTTCCCTCTTTCCCTGATCCTTTGGGTATCATCCTTGTTCTCTAAACTCATTTTCCACCATTCATTCATCCCCTGTATATCACTGCAGGGCATGTTCCTATCCCTTTTGGGTCATCTGAGGAAGAGTCATCCTGCAAATTTGATGCTTGAAGGACTAGTGGAGGAACTTGGGAAGTTGGATTTGAGGCAATGCCAATGGTTAGAGTCAAGTTATAACTACCTATTCATATTATTTTCAATAAAATAATTATCTTTCCCACCATATTTTCGTAATATTTTTCAATCTATTTGTATATGCTTACTTGCTTTACATATCTGAATTTTGTTATTACATGTATGATTTGTTTTCATAACTACGTGGTGGTATCATAGACTTGATATCTTTTTGCAAGTTTATACATGTAGAGATTAGGAGAAAATAAAAGGTTGAGAGTGAGGGATGACATCAAACGCTAGGATACAAGGTGTGACCTATTCTCTTCTCTCTTCCAAAAGTATTTATTTTATTACCAATTTGTATGTGTAAAGGTAGGGTTTTTGTTTTGAATGCGGTTCATGTTCTATTGAGAAATGAACCAAGGTCACAGGGAAAAACCCCATCAACACTTGTAGAATATTTTCCATCAAGGCACCCTTCATGGGTGATTTTACCTTCCATTTACACTAGAGAAAACCTTTGTACTTTCAAGGCATGATTAGGAGTTGAATTTGGGGAAGTACCCTATGGAGGATGAGTGTGGGGAATGAAGTTTGGTTTTAGTTTTTGTACATTTATAATTGTCTCTACTTGTAGGGCCCTCTGAGTCAATTCCAATCATGTGGTGAGACACTGCAATCTAACTTGTGCTCAAATATCCTCCTTGTTTCCACTAATGAAACATTATTTATAGAAAAAATATATTAATTTATCTATATGGATGGATAATTTCCCAAAGGCTTCCATAAATTATGTGACTGAGCCTATTCGAGTTAACTTGGTAAGATGCCCCAAATAGTGAGTATCTCTCTTGAAATGTGCATAGATTATAGATTTAAAAACCTAACTTTAAGTTATATAGACCACATGTGTTTTACAATTTCATTCTCACCATTGTCATCATTTTGGATATAGATACACAACCCCCACCTTGAGTTTCATCATGTCATAAGTAATACCCTTGAGGGTGAATTAATGTTCCATCTGGATGACCCATCTCGATGGGTTATAACCATAAAAAATGTTAATTTCCACCTTAGGATAAGTGATCCAGGTGGATATTGGTGGCCACCCACCTTTTCCAAATGGCTCAAAATAGTTTTCTAGCCATTTTGGCAATTTACTATTTTTAGCAGGTTTAAACTTCCGGGGCCATTTTGAGGGTCCAAATGAAGGTTTTTCGAGATCGAGGTTCTCAATGATAGATGAAGGCATAATTGATCCCCCAAAATGAATCTCCTCGACAATACCTTTCCAATGAGATATCACATGCCTAAAATGGAGATCGTATGCAAACGTTACGACCCCGGGAAGTTGATGTACTCACTTACCCAAACGGGGCCCACATGCCTTTTGGCGCTTCATCTCCTAGGGTTAGGTTTTTGGATGTCTAGGACTTTTGGCATTCTCGTTTATTGTAAAAGGGCCTTCAGAGCCTCATTGTAATCATCTTTTTGCGAATGCAAGTAGCCATCACATCTCTTTTCAGAGATAAGCTGCCACCATTCTAGCAAGTCTTTCACTCTGTATTTTTACAGTCTCTGTACATTTCTTTGATTAATAGAAATCGTGCATTACTGTATCTCTGTGTTTATGGTTGCATCTCTGATATATTTCTATTATATTACTGGACATACACGATATCTCTGTGCATTTCTTTATTATATCTTCGCTCTCATTTAGTACCGAAAATAATCTGGATCAATAAGTGTGTTATATTTTATTAGTCATTGGTCTATTGTTGTGCATACCTAACATGGGTTGTCAAAGGATAAATAGTCTTGATTTATAATTTTCTTCCCAGTGTGGATCAATGTGTTTTGAAATGTTGTGGATTTATTCTAGTATTCCCCAAGCTAGCATACCTTTCAACTATCATTCAACTTATTTTCAAAGTTATTGAAATTCTCATCCAAATTCTTATCAACCCCAATTATGTACACCTTGATTGCTTAAAATGACCTTCCATGTATTTAAACCTGCTAGTGGTAGAGTGGGTTTTCATGTTGTCTAGAGAAATATGAGATGGTTTATGGGCACCCTTCATGGGTGATTTCACTGAAAAGGGTTGTTGGGCCCTTGGGACAAGGGAGTGTTAGGTGCTATAACTCTTTGATATACATGTAGGGTCTAATAGTAGTACTTTGCCCAATATCTTAGGGAACTAGCTAAGAAGTATAAATTATTCCCTTAGTCATACTACTTGAATACCTACGTAATATAGAATGATCTCCCTGAGTGTTGTTCTTAGTGTACTATAGAAACAATATAGCCATTTGATTCATATAAATCTTGCTTCCAGTACACCTAGGGGACTTCCTATATACCCAAGGACAGTTGTGGAAGTGATATTCCATATATAGGTATTTTTTGGTGTGTTACTAATTTAAGGGGAACTAATAAGGGTTATTGATGCAGACCCCCAAACCCTCAGGCCAAGATCCGCTCAAGATCGTTCTAAATTCCACTTGAGCCAAAGTGGGTCCTTCGATTCTCGTTGGAATCTCCAACAAATCCACAGGTCCTTTGTAGCACTCGCCATATGTGTATTAACTCCAGGTGTGAGCCTTACACTTCCATATGACCGCGATCTGTTCCTTACCTAGGCGTCTCTCACAACTTGGAAGTTCATGAGTCGAAGACCCTTAGCTTCTCCTTCTATCTACGTCGATACCCGAGATGCGATGGGTCAACTATGGGTTGACTCCTTAAACACATTGAGTACACACCACCTATCAACCTTGCGGTCCCCACCTGACATATGTGTCGCACGTTCACACGAGCCCTCGAATCTCGGCACTTCGCGACTTCTGCAGTCGAAAGTGACTCCTCCCCACTGAAAAAATCATGATACATGATAACTCGTTGGGGTTCTGATCCAATGGATCCTTCGTCTCTGGATTCAATGATTCAGATCCCCTCGCAACTCAAAAGTTCATGCAACCAAATAATTTGGTCCTCCCTCTGAACTTACGAAACACGAGTTCGAGAACTGATCCAATAGCTTGAATTGACCATGATCAATGATCCTTGTTCATCCTTGGGACCAACTTGATGGTTCGTCCAACCCCTATCCACCTTGCAACTTCTCTAGATCCTACGGTCCTTGCAACCTAGCGAGTTCTCCATGGAGAATTCTGACCATTCAATTCCTTTCTCGATGGATTCTTAGAGATGAATCTACGTTCTCCCTCCTAAACTTAGCTCCTACAAAGAAACTTCACTCTGTCTCCCTTTGAACACTTCAAAGGTGCTAACCCGTCTGGGCTTTCACTTGAAAACTCAAGTCTCCAAAGGGGCTCTTGCACGCAATCCTTGCGACACTCTTTCAAATACTCTTGGGTATTCGATCTCTTGACCCTATGCACTTTCTGTAGCAACAGTCTTTCACTTTTCAAACTTACTCGATAAATTCTGAGGTCTTTACTAGTCTGCGCACACCTTGCATGACTTCTTTGCTTCACCGTCACTTCTATTGGAATGAGAACAACAATATCTCTCCTGAGCTTTCTGAGATAGACACAGAATCCTTGTCGATGCACAACTTGTGTACATTTCACTGTACTCCTTGCAGGAACTCTCACTCAGGAAGAGAAACAATTGAAACTCATTCTCTTTCTCTCTCAGCCTTCATACATTCAACATGAAATCATACGTTCAACACAACATAACAACTAATGCAATACAGAGAGAATAAAATGACTGTAAACATACTATTCATCAATAGTAAACATAAAGCATCATAACACCGTGAATCTAATTCAAATCTTCTTATATTAATTCAAAGCCCTGTACATGGGTGCTTCTTTACAACTCTTTGCTACAACTCTCTCCTTCTTCTCTTCTATGCTATGTTACAATTGATTCTCATAATACAAATATGAGGGTGTCTATATCCGTTTTCCCTCCTATGCTCCTAAAATTGTCTAATCTAATTAATCAAAGATACCTACTTTCATTAACTGGGCTTAAATGCCTTTTACATTTACAAATGAGAACAAATCGCTCCAGATCTGTCACATCGTCTATACATAAATGAAAGTACGCCTCCTTTAACTGTTACATTAATATTTGCACATTCATTTTCAAAACATTTCAAAACATGAAAAATGTGTTAGCGCTTGTCCCAGCGAGCTTCCTCCTTCATGCTCGCTTGGCTGCTTACGATTCTCTTGCATCATACTCCCTCGTTTGAAAATATTGCACGGTCTTTCCATGCTTCTTAACTTCTACTTAATCCTCCCAACTGGCATCTTCAACTGGATGTCCCTTCCATTTGACCAAGTATTCAAAATACTCTTTCCTCCTGGTCTTTCTGCTGACTCTCTTGTCAATTATACTTTCCATCTGTGGCTTTTCAGCTATAGGCATTTTTTTAGTCCATTGAACCTCTGTCTGTTCATCCTTTTCTCCTACTTCTTCATCTTTGTAAGAGTACAAATCTGAAATGTTGAATATGGGTGAAATTCCAATCCCATCGGGTAATTCAATCTCATATGTGTTTGCCCCAAATTTCTTTATGGCCCTGCATGGTCCAATCTTTTTCATCTTCAGTTTTTTATACGTTCCCCTTGGGAACCTCTCCTTCCTCAGATGTGCAAGAATCAGATCACCAACTTCAAATTGAAGTTCTCTCCTGTGTTGATATGCTCTGTGCTTGTACTCTTGACTTGAACTATGCAATCGTTCCTTAACATGGATGTGAATCTCCTTCACTTCTTCTGCAAAGTCCTCTGCACTAGCACTTCTGAATTCAACTTGTATTGAATCTTTCAATTCAGAAAATCCCCTTAGCTTCATTTCATATACAATCTAGAATGGACTCTTCCCTGTGCTTCTGTTAATTGAATCATTGTAAGCAAATTCCGCCTGTGGCAGAATGTGATCCCACTGACTGTGGTGTTCAGTCACTAGGATCCTCAACAGATCTCCCAATCTCATGTTCACAACTTATGTCTACCCATCTGTCTAAGGATGATATGCTGATCTAAAAGACAAACTTGTCCCCATCTTCTTCCATAAGGTCCTCCAGAAATTTCCCACAAACTTGGTATCTCGATCATAAACTATACTCTTTGGCAAGTCGTGAAGTCTGAGGACTTCTTTGAAAAACAGGTTCGTAATATGAGTTGCGTTGCTGGTTTTCTAGCATGGTATGAAATGTTCCATCTTAGAGAATATGTCTACCACCACAAAGATTGCATCATATCCTCTTTGTGTCCTTGGTAGTCCCAATATAAAATCCATGCTCACTCCGTCCTACGACCTTTCTGGTGTGGGTAATGGATGGTATAACCCTGTGTTCTACCTTCTTCCTTTTGTGTGCTGACAAATTCTACATCTTTCCACAAATCTATTGACATTTTTTGTCATCCCTGGAAAAAAATATGATCCATTCAATTTTGAGAACATCTTATCATGACCGAAGTGTCAGGCCATTCCTCCATTGTGTTTTTATTTCAGCATATTCTCCCTCATGGATCATTTTGGAATACATAACTGATTGCCCTTGAATAGTAATCCATCCTGGATCATATATTCGGTCCACTAGCTTTTTTCCCTAAGAATTGGATTCTCAGATGCCTCATACGCCTCTTTAAAATCTGGATCATCTCTGTACATTTATTTGAGGTTATCAAAACCCAAAGTCTTGAATCTGAATTCCTGCATAAGAAAACATTTCCTGCTCAAAGCATCAACAAATTTGTTAGTAGTTCCAGAAATATGTTTAATCACAAAAGTAAAATTCTGCATGTATTAAACCCAGTTTTCATGCTTTTGGTTCAACTTCTCATGTTGAATCACGAATTGTAAAGCATGATTATCAATGTACAAAACAAACTCTTTAGGAACCAAATAGTGTCTCCATTTCTTCAACGCTTGTATGACCACATAGAACTCTTTATCATATGTGGAGTACTCAACCTTCACTTCATTCAGTTTTTTACTGAAGTATGCGATCGGTCTATCATCTTGGCTCAAGATCGCTCCAATTGCAAATCCACTAGCATCACACTTGATCTGAAATGTCTTGCTGAAATCTGGAAAAACCAAAATTGGTTGTCCAGTGATCTTTTACTTCAGCAGATTGAAACTCTTCTCTGCTTCGTCTGTCCAGTGAAAATATTTATGTCTTTTCTTCACCATATCCATCATCGGTGCGCTAATTCGATTGAAATTTTGAATGAATTTCCTGTAGAAACTAGCCAATCCATGGAAGATTTGAACTTCAAATACACTCTTCGGCGATGGCCAATTATTAATCGCATTCACATTTTACGAATCCATCTTCAACTCATTTGCAGAGATAACAAAACCCAAATAAATGAGGTATGTCCTCATAAATGATGATTTCTTCACATTAGTCAACAATTTCTCTTGTTGTAATCTCTTCATCACTGCAGCTAAATGCTTCAAGTGCTCTGCTTCTATTCTGCTCAAAATTAATATATCGTCAAGATATACAATGACGAATTTCCCAATGAAATCCTTCACAACTTCATTCATCAATCTCATTAAAGTACTGGGCGCATTCGTTAAGCCAAATGAAATGACAATCCATTCATATAGCCCTTCATTTGTCTTGAATGTTGTCTTCCATTCATCACCTTCTCTCATTCGAATTTGATGATATCCGCTTTTCAAATCAAACTTTGAGAAAAACTTTGCTCCACTCAAGAAATCCATCAAGTCATCCATCCTTGGCAATGGAAATCTGTATCTGATGGTAATATTATTGATTTCTATTGAATCTCTACACATCCTCCAGCCTCCATCTTTCTTTGGGATGAGCATTTTTGGAACAATGCATGGAGTCAATCTTTCTCAAATCAATCCTTTGTCCATTAAGTCCTGGAACTTCCTCTTGAATTCTTTATTTTCCTACGGCATTAATCTATCAATGCTTTGTTTGGTAAACTGGCTCCAAGTATAAGATCAATGTGATGGCTTATACTCCTGATCGGTGGCAACGAACAAGGTAGTTCGTCAAGTACTATATCAACAAACTCTTCCAACAACTTCTATATTTCCTCTGGTAAATCATCCACTCTCGTACTGGTTAAAACAATTATGGGATTCTTGACCACAATACATTGTGTGTCTTCCCTCTTCTTAACCTCATTAAGAAGTCCCTTCACATTCATGAGAAGTACATTGTTTCTCACCTCTGGTTTCACTTCTTTATCCTTAATCGACAACAACATGTGAGTTCTCCCATTTTTCTCCAGGGTGTATGTGTTCTTTCTTCCATCATGAATCACATTTATGTCATATTTCCATGTTCTACCCAGCAATAGATGAAAAACATCCATGGGAATGACATCACACAATATTTCATCCTTATATCCTCCTATTTTAAATTCAACTAAACATTGTTTAGTGACATTTACCCGATGTCCTTTTTGTAGCCATGAAACTCTGTATGGGCTCAGATGTATGACAGTCTCCAACTCCAGCTTTTATACCATCTCTATAGAAACGAGATTGTTTGTGCTACCGCTATCCACTATGACTTTGCATACGATGTCTTTGGTTTTGCAAGCAGTCCCAAACTGTTTGTTCCTTTGGGCTGGGTTCTCTGCCTCCTTCTTTGGCGTTAAGAGAACTTTCCTTATCATTAAAGATCTTCCACCCTCACCATCTTCTACCTCAACATTCCATCCTTATGCTTTGGTAATGTGATTTTCACCACCTTCATTCTTCCTATCTGTACACTCATAAGATTTATGTCTATTTTTTCCACAAACAAAACATTTCACTTCACCACCTCTACCTCTTCCTCTTCCTCTGGCTCGAGGAAAAGTGTTTCTATTAGCATAATACCCTCTCTGTGAGCTTCCACATCTCTCAGTTTGAGGTTGAGTTTTCTTCCCATGTTCTCTAGATTTATGAGTTCTGTCTTCGGAAATTATTTTGCCTCTGGCTAGACTTCTACCCCAGCCTCTTTGACCTTGCTTCTGTCTCATCTTCTCTTCAACTTTCAGAGCCATATGATAAGCATATTCCATGTTCTAAAGGATCATCGTGCTCATCTCATATTGAATGTCATATCATAGACCATTCATGTACCTGGAAACCTTTTCATCATCATTTTTCAGATGACCTGCTCTGATGTTTATCTTGTAGAATTCTTTAGTGTATTCTTTCACCGACATCAACTTCTGTCTCAAATTGCTCATTCTCTGAAATAGAGTGATTTGATAATCCTTGGGTATGAATTTCACTTTCATCTTCGCAACCATTCTATCCCAACTTTTGATCTTCTTCTTGCCTTTGCAACATCTGTCAGCCTGCAGTTCATCCCACCATAATGTTGCATGCCCTTTAAGTCTAGTGACAACATGTTTTACTTTCCTGTCCTCCTCGACATCCTCATAGTCGAAGTACTTATCTAGATCTCTAATCTAGTCTAGAATCTATTCAACATCTAGGTTTCCTTCATATACTGGAATGTCCATTTTCACTTAGGCACCTATCCTTGAAACAACCTTGAATATGCATTCTTCGGCTGCATCTTCAGCTGCAACTTCTTCTCCTTCGGATTCATTTTCACTTTCATATTCTCTGATATCCCCAACGTTAACTGTGCACCTCTGTGTTGTCTCCATGGCATCAAGCCTAGCACGTAATTTGTGCATTTCCCTTTCCATTGTTGGATCGGGTAATTGCCTATCTCTCCTCCTTGGTGGCATGGCTATAAAAATTCTCTCTATGCTACAGGAAGCAAAGAACTCTTTATGTTCTATGATACCACTTGACGCAGACCCCCGAACCCTCAGGTCGAGATCTGCTTAGGATCATTCTAAATCCCCCTTGAGCCAAAACAGCTCCTTCGATTCTCATTGGAATCTCCAACGAATCCACAGGTCCTTTGTAGCACTCGCCCTATGTGTATTAACTCCAAGCGCAAGCCTTACACTTCCATATGACCACGATCGGTTCGTTACCTAGGCATCTCTCGCAACTGAGAAGTTTGTGAGTCGAAGACCCTCAGCTTCTCCTTCTCCCTACGTCGATACCCGAGATTCGATGGGTCAACTATGGGTTGATTCCTTAAACACGATGAGTACACACCACCTGTCAACCTTGCGGTCCCCACTTGATAGATGTGTCACACGTTCACACGAGCCCTCGACTATAGGCACTTCGCAACTTCTACAGTGGAAAGTGACTCCTCCCCACTGGTGAACTCATGATACACGAGAACTCCACAGGGTTCTGATCCAACAACTCCTCTATGTCTGGATTCAACGGTTCAGATCCCCTCACAACTCAGAAGTTCGCGCAACCAAAGAATTTGGTCTTCCCTCCAACTTACGAAACCTGAGTTCAAGAACTGATCTAATAGCTTTAACTGACCACGATCAATGATCCTCGCTAATCCTTGGGACCAAATTGATGGTTCATCCAACCCCTATCCACCTTGCAACTTCTCTAGATCCCATGGTCCTCACAACCTTGCGAGTTATCCACAGAGAATTCTGACCGTTCAATTCCTTTCTCGATGGCTTCTTTGAGATGAATCTGCGTTCTCCCTCCTAAACTTATCTCCTACAAAGAAACTTCACTCTGTCTCCCTTTGAACACTTCAAAGGCGCTAACCCTTCTCGGATTTCACTTAAAAACTCAAGTATCCAAAGGGGCTCCTGCATGAACTCCTTGAGGCACTCTTTCAAATACTCCTGGGTATTTGAGCAGGCTTTCACTTTTCAACATTAGTCGATAAATTCTAAGGTCTCGACCATCCTGCACACACCTTGCATGACTTCTGTGCTTAACCTTCACTTATGTTGGAATGAGAACAATGGTATCGCTCTTGAGCTTTCTGAGATAGAATCAAAATCCTTGTTGACACACACCTTGCGTACATTTCACTGCACTCCTTGCAGGAACTCTCACTCAGGAAGAGAAACAATTGAAACTCATTCTCTTTCTCTCTCAGAATTCATACATTCAACATGAAATCATACGTTCAATACAACATAACAACTAATGCAATATAGAGAGAATAATTCATCAATAGTAAACAGAAAACATCATAACACCATGAATATGATTCAAATCTTCTTATATTAATTCAAAGCCCTGTACATGGGTGCTTCTTTACAACTCTCTGCTATAGCTCTCTCCTTCTTCTCTTCTATTCTATGTTACAATTGATTCTCATAATACAAAGATGAGGGTGTCTATATCCATTTTCCCTCCTATGATCCTAAAACTATCTAATCTAATTATTCAAAGCTACCTACTTTCATTAACTGGGCTTAAATGCCTTTTACATTTACAAATGAGAACAAATTGCTCCAGATTTGTCACATCATCTATACATAAATGCAAATATGCCTCCTTTAACTTTTACATTAATAATTGCGCATTCATTTTCAAAACATGAAAAACATGAAAAATGTGTTGGCTCTTGTCCCAGTGATCCGAAAACGGATCCAGAAGCCTGATAGGGCTTGAAAAATGCTCAAAAATGAAAGTGCTCAGAATGAAACGAAATCTATACCATTGCGTCAGTCTCATCTTCCTGATTCCGGCGGTATATTTACTTCGTCAAACGGAGTCCGTATGGAGAAAATATCGCGTTCTGTCCGAAAAGTCAAACAGGCAAAATTTTGATGCTGACTGGGCAGGCCGTACAGTCCACGTGGCACGTCCGTACAGATGACGTGGCAGGGCCATACAGATGACATGGAACAATCAGAGAGTGACACGTGGCATGCTGACGTCATCACGCTGACGGGGCAGACACGTGGCATGACGTGGCAGTACGACGGCAAATGACAGGGCTGATGGGTGGCGTACGGCAGAGTCGACGTGGCGGCACACGTGGGCCAATCACAGGATGACATGTGGCATGCTCTCATTGGAAAAAAAGGGTGCCATGTGGCCCACTCAGGGGCTACCACGTGGCACCCCATTATTGGCTAATGGTTTGGTGTGTTAAAAATTTGGTTTGGCTCGCCGGGATTCGAACGCATGACCTCCCGGGCTGGAACAGACTAACAAAGTCGGCCTAGCCACTTGGCCGTCGGATAGTTTTTGTTATGGATTCGGCGGTGAAAATATTTAAATTGTATTATGGTTTTGAACCGGCGGGGAAAGGGCCGGGGCTTAGCCCCAGCCCTCGGTTCAACGCTTACTCCATATGACCGTTCCACGGAGCTCGGGGCAACCAACGAACGCGCGGGAGTTATGCGGGCGGTTATATAACAAACAACCCACGGGTCATATGACCGTTACGAAAAGACCGGGGCTACACTTGTTAATAGTGCGGGAATATAGTTTGTAGTTGGCCTGTGGCCATATGAAATGGCCAAGAAACCGGGAGCGGACCGACGGGAACGCGCGAGCACATGGTCACGGTTACCACGAGCCATATGACCCGGGACTTGGCGCTGGAAAGGAGGGGCCACGCAGGGGGGCGCGTGGCCATATGACCTATTAATAGGACCAGGGGCGCGGGCCAATTAGGGGGCTGCGGCCCAGAACTATAACAAAAGTGGGTTTTGTTATTAAAAATTGGTTTTTATTAATTTATTAAACCCATTATTAGCAGATTTCTTCCATTTTTGGGGGATATTGGGCTTTTTTGGAGGCCAGATTCTTGGAGGAAGTTGGGGATGAGAAACCAACTCCATTCCTATATAAACCAGGCCTGTTTGAGGCCAAAGGACAGTCATTCAGAGCAGATTTATGCTGGAGGAAAGCCAAGCCAAAGTCAGTTTGTTGCAGGGGAGCCCTTGAAGTGGAAACAATGTCGGATCGTTTCTGGGAGCTTGGAGCATCAGTTTGGCGTGCCGTTTCTTTTGCAGGGTTCTTGAGATCTGGGACAACAAGACCAGATCAGTCTTGTAGCCTTTGGGCATTGCTGAGATGTAATTTTGAGCACTTGAGCAGAAATAAAGAAGCCTACCCCACAGGAAAAAGGCCCGGAGACGTAGGCAAACATTGTGTTGAACTCCGTTATCAACCTGCGTTCTTATGGTTTGTTGTTCATTATTATTTTCAGATCTGCATATGTGTATTTGACTGATATAATCCTCTTCTTTCCTCATTCTTTCGTTAAATTCTCAAATGGTTAAAATATTCATGCAAGT
>ML807198.1:159465-198904 GCA_009831015.1 Picea engelmannii
TCCCAAGAAGCAGTTATTGAAGCAGTTGGCGGTGGTTAGACATCGTCTCCACCATAATGGGGACGTCCTGTAACGAATTAAAAGCACGTCGACTTCGCCAGATAAACTGTCAAGATACTGATCGCGTCTGTCATAAGTTGCACGACCATTCAAAGATCGGAGATCCATGTTGTCAGAAGCCATGCAGACGCAAAGCCTTCAATGCACTTTCTTGGTTCCGCCGCTGTTGTTAGTTTGGGTATATGTAGGCCTTTTCGCCATTTTTGTATGGATCGATGGTAGAGCTAAGCTCCCGACTGTATAGTTTCAGCAATACTCTGGTTTCATGGTTATGCCTCTGTGTTTGAGATTTCTTGGTTTATAACAAGCAGTTCCCCTTCTTTTCCATTTTTGTTCGTCTGTTACCTAAGGATTCACAGTAGTGTAGCTGGTTGCAACAAAGGATTTGTTGTGGCGTTGTCGTGCCCTCTGGTTTTTATGTGTTCGGATGTAAAAGGATTTTGTGTTTGAGCTCATTTCTTCTTTAATCTGTTGCATACCGGATGTCTGTAATAGATCATTGCGCTCTTCTTGCGTAAATCTTCCACCTACTCGCCTTTACTATAACTCACTGCTTGGAGTTTATTAAGACCTCACTCTGTCATGCGTGCCTGATCTGGTTTTGAAGTTGGATTTATGCTGTTCGGAGTCTTCCTCCATTTGATCACCCTTTAAAACAATCCATGACATTAAATCTGATGGGCTTCGGGCTCTGCTCCTGCTAGCAATCCAGGAGTGACTTCCGAACGCCAACAGTTGCCATGATGAATAGGTAGAGTACTCGACATGGGAGAGCATGCAGAAGCATGGTGGGACAACATGCACAGAGACTATAAGTATGTAGAACATAGAAGAGATGGGTGTTGCTGTTGTTGAGAGGGATTCAGGAGTGTAGAAGGAGGAATGAGAAACAACTGAAATATAGAGAAGAGGAATGGAGCATTGAATGGACATGGTGCATAGAGAATAAAAGACAGAAGCACAAAAAGCGCAAGGAATGTGTGGAGAAAGACAGTAAGACACTAAAGGAAGGCTGATATGCTCTTGTAGAGAAAAACAAAAGATCAGAAATCCCAAGAAGATGCAGACAAAGAGACATTGATACAAGAGAGTAGAGAAGCATAGTAGAATAGTGATAAGTTTGGTAAGCCAATGATAAATAGTGTATCACTGTGATAAGTTTAATTAGCAAAAATTTATATTTCAGGGTGGTAGGGAGGTGTTAGGGAGTACTATTGTTCTTAGAGGTTCAAGTGCATTCTTGAACACAGGGAGTTGTAGCTTCCTTCTATTTTGTGCTAGAGAAACCGAGGAGTTGGTGCTTCCTTCTAGTTGGTGTTAGAGAAACTAGGGAGTTGGTGCTTCCTTCTAGTTGTTGTTAGAGAAATCGGGGAGTTGGTTCTTCCTTCTAGTTGGTTCTAGAGAAACCAGGGAGTTGATGATTACTTCTAGTTGGTGCTAGAGAATCCAGAGAGTTGGTGCTCTCAGCAAGTAGCAGCTTGAAAAACAGAGGTTGTAGCCTCATTATGAGTTGGTGCTCATATGTATGATAATGTAAAGAATGTAAAGATTAATTATCATATAAAGAAGAAGAGTTTTTTACCCTGTATGGGTTTCCTCAGGAAATATATGTCTCTATGTATCTCATATGTGTGGCTGATGCTGAATGTTCTATTGCTAACCTCCCTACATTATTCTGACTGTCATTAAATGTTGTGTAAAGAGTTTAAAATAAGCATAATTGTTTAAGCTCAGTAACAACTGATTCAGCCCCCCCCCACCTCTCAGTTGTATAACAATTGGTATTAGAGCCGACCCCTTTTATCAAAGATAAGATCCTGGCACTTGAACATGTCAAGTCATGAAGGGACTTCAGTCACTAGGCCTCCTCTATTTGATGGAACAAATTTTTCCTTCTGGAAGGTTAGAATGAGAACATACTTAATGGCCTTAGGTATTGATGTTTGGGATGTAGTAGAGACTAGATACATAAAGCCTGTTGTGCTAGATTCCAAAGATGATAAGTCAAGATTTAGCTTTAATGCTAAGGGAATGAATGCTATCTTGAATGGACTTGCAGAAGCCGATTTTGTGAAGGTGATGCATCTTCAAACTAGCAAAGAAATGTGGGACAAACTCATTAGCAGTTATCAAGGTAATGAGAAGGTAAAATATGCCAAGATTCAAACCTACAAAGTACAGTTTGAAAATCTACAAATGAAAGAAGATGAAACCATTGGGAAGTATTTTTTGAGAGTTGAAGAACTAGTAAATGCAATGAAATCACTTGGTGAAAAAATTGAGGAATCCTCTTTAGTTTAGAAAATTTAGAGATCTCCGCCAGATAGGTTTAACCCAAAGGTCTCAGCTATAGAAGAACTTAATGATATAAAGACTTTGGATTTTGATCAACTTCTAGGAACATTGACTGCATATGAAATGAAGATAGTTGCAGATAAACCCACCTCTAGAGTAGCATCATTTAAAGGAGATAAGAATGAAGATTCTGAGCCTGATGAAATTGAAGCAAAATTCATGAGAAGACTAAAGAAAGGATCATGCAAGTACCAAGGTAAGTTTCCCTTGAAATGTTTCAACTGTGGTAAGATAGGTCATTTTGCAAATAAATTTCCACACAAGAAACATGATCAAAACTCTGAAGGTGAAGAGAAACACAAATCCAGAAGATTTGATAAAAAGAAAAGTTTAGGTGTAAACAATATTGACTCTTCAGAAGACATCGATAGTGACTCTTCCTGTGAATATAAGGTAAATGATTTCATGCTTATGGCCAAAGAGGATTATGATAATGAAAGCACATGCACTGATGAGAATGATGAAGAAGCTGTGGTTGATATGAAAGGAGAACTGATCAGTGCACTGGAAGAGATTGACAGACTCAGAATTAAGAACAAAAAACAAAAATAATTGTTGATACAGTTCGAGAAAGATAGTAAACAACCTGATGAAGACTTTGCCCTACTAAAAGTGGAATTAGAAGAGGCAAAGAAAATTGAGGATATTTTGAAATATCAACTATAATAAAAGAGGGCAAGATCTGAATCCCTGGAAGAAGAAGTAGTGAAAAATAGGAAAGGGATGGAGAAGTTCCAAGCCTTGTATCATCATAATCTGTCAAGTATCAAAGCCTCAGAAGGATTAGCCACCATTCTGAATCAACAAAGGAATCCAAAGCTGAAAACTGGTTTGGGTTATGAAAAGGGATCAAGTAGTGGTCTGCCAAAAAACAAAGAACCCATCAAGTTTTTCAAATCTACAACCATTTTCCAAGTACAAAGAATTCTTCTATGGATATCGTTTCTACTGTTCTAACTTTGGTCACAAAGCTATAAATTGTTCATTAAGACTTATACATGAGCAATTAAGATTTCAAAGGAATAAATATCTTCCACAACAAAAAATGATACAACCAAGTAACAAACCATCACAAATTTCAAATTGCCAAATTAAGTCTAGAGACATGCAACTAAGGAGGTAAAGAAATAATAAATAGTCAATGAGTAGACACTGATGCAACAATAACTTTGACCTATTGAACAATGAGATTGAATTCTATAACTGTCACAACTTTGGCCACAAAGCTGCAAACTTCCATCTAAAAAATTATAGAGCATATCCAAGGATAAATTTCTTAGATAGAAAGGCCAGCACATCGAAAAGGAAAGATAGTGAAAAATGTGGTCTATCACTTTCAACTCAAAAACAAAAGGCCTCTAGGAATATAGATAGTGGATGTTCCAAGCACATGACTGGAGACAAGGATAAGATTATGTCCATAAGTAAAAGAAAAATAGGAAATGTGATCCTTGAAAATGATGAACCAGGTAAAATCAAGGATAGAGGGATGGTGAGTTTGAGTAATGACAAAGGAGATGCTCAGTACATTCTTCTTGTGGATGGTCTGAAACATAATTTGCTCAGTACAAGTCAAAAGTGTGATAGAGGCAGTGGAGAGGTGTTCATGTCCAAAGAGTGTAAGGAAAATGTAAACTCATGACAAGTGGTGAATAAACGAATAAGGACAATTAATGATGTTGATATTGAATCCTCCCCTGCAAGTAAAGAAGAAGACACATATACAATAAAAGAATGTTCAGTTAGCATCTATCCCATGGAAGACGTAGAAGAAGAATCATGTCATAAGATGGGAGCTGAAGTTTTGAAGGTTGAGAAGTCAAACACCCAAATCAAGTTCTTGAACAGATCCATGACCCAAGATAAGATATTGGATAGTCAGAGATCACCAAATGAAAAATACGGAATTGGACTCAACAAAGTAGAAATCAGTGCTCCTAAGAAACCTGATACAGGTCCTTCATTTGTAAAAAGGAAAAGAAGATGTGAGAGTGGTTGTAACAATTTTTTCTTGTGATTGAATATGGTCATAAATGACTTGGATTGTATGCATCATGGAAGAAATATGAAATTGTAGTAATAGAGATCGATGAGAATCAATGGGGAGATCCAAGGGTTGTTTGAAAAGTACGAGCTACAAGTACGCAATGTTTCAGTAGGACAACGACATCTTCAACAATAGCATTTGGTTTTACAAAATTATATACATGACATTATGTAGAGATAACAAGAGGAAAGACCTTGTCAGGGAAAGCTAACCTCTTAGAAACAAAGGAGGAAAACAGTCAGAAGAAGAGAGAGGAATAGTTGACAACAATCTATATATCAAAATAGAGGGTGATGATTTGCTCATTGTGTTGGTCTATGTAGATGAATTTGCTATCTGTCAAAAGGATATTCAGGTATTTGAAAGAAACAATGACTTATGGTTTGTGGTATCCCAGAAATCAAAATTTTCAGTTAACTGCTTATTCAGATGCAGATTGGGCAAACTATGTTGATGAGAGAAAAAGCACCAGTGGAGGAGCATTCTTCCTGGGTGACTCATTAGTAGCACGGCTTAGTAAAAAGAAAAGTTCCATTTCTTTATCGACTACAGAGGCAAAGTACACTGCTACTGCTACCTGTTGCACTTAGGTATTATGGATGATTTAGACACTTGCAGACTTGGAGGTAAAATACGAAGCACCGATCCCAATTCATTGTGATAACACTAGTGCCATCAGTGTGTTTAAGAATCATGTACTCCACTCCAAGACCAAGCATATTCCCATAAAATACCATTTTCTGAGAGAGAAGGTCACCAATCAGGTTGTTAAGGTCCATTACATTCCAACCACAGAACAAATTGTAGACATCTTTACTAAAACCCTAGCCAAGACACCTTTTGAATATCTCTGACAGAAGCTGGGTGTCATCCCATCTCACATCTAAGAAAGTCCATCCTGTTACGGGGATTTTGTATTGGTTGAACATATGATACCTTCTAAACATACTGCAATAGATCAGAGGGAGCGTGTTTTCTTTGACATTGATGTCAAAGGGGAAGAAAAGGAGTGGTCTGGACCGGATGCTACAGTTGGAGGTCCAAACAGATTAGCGCAACTGTTCAGGGTTTCCATCAATGCCAAAGAGGGGAGATTGTTGGCATGTTTACAAGAAGAGTGTGGTTGTCATTGATGTCAAGAACAGTAGCAAACGATGGAAAACAGGTAGGCAAGGAAGATCAACAGTTAGGCAGACAAGGAATAACAACAACGATCGAAAGGCAAGATCGAAGCATTGATCCAACTCCATTTCGGTGTATCAGATACCGGGATTTCGGATACTGGGAGATGGAGATGTCAAGAACTCTCACTACAGGAGTCCTGAAGTTGCGAAGTGTGAAAAGCCGAAAATATGATCCAACTCCATTTCAGAGTATGTTAATAACTAAACATCAATATACCATAGAAAAACCTCAGAAAAAGTACTCAATGCCTTGAAAAAAATATAATTTTAGATAATAAGCCTCTTCGAGGGGGCAACCTCCTTTTACCCCACTTAAATGTTCAAGTACAAGATGAGTCAAAATGAAAATGTCTCCTTGGTATATATAGGAGACTAGGAGGTATAATTACAACTAATGGCCTAAATCCGACATAAATAAAATAACATTACTAATACAATATGCCCCAATTAAGGGGTAATGAGCCAATATTAGGGCTTAACATGCCCCTCCCCTTGAGAAAAGTGTTGTTTGCAACGCTTGAGTAACTCTGGATGCTGCTGTATAAAAGACTCATCTTCCCAAGTGGAATCTTCAGCCTTTAGTAAAAGGACAAACTAATATGAAGTCAACGAATTATTGATCACTATAGTCCCTCTACGCCTTCGACATGGACTAATAATGTGTCCTCCTTCTCACAGATAAAGGCTATTAACCATGGACATGGTGGTCGGCTACGTGAAATGCATACTCGCTTCTGCAACAAAGAAAGTGATACAGGAAATGTATACATGGGTGCTAAGCCAACATAACCCACCCTCTTGAAACTATACCAAGAGGACTTGTTAGAGGAGAATTTTTAGAGTAACCTTAAATACATAGATTGTTAGAAATATAAGAAACTCTAGATAAATAAAATACAAGAAAATACATCGATAGAAACAACAAGAGTTTATTTTCGAAAAAAATTGCAGAAAAAATAGACAAAAAGATCTTTGATTATCTTTTGGCCAAATATGGCCAAGATAACAACCAAGTGAGCCCCACTCTTGGTTACTTATACCATTTTACAATGGATTATTCCAATTCTATTTATAGGCTTCATTACATGTAATACTATGGGAAACATACCATGGGCTACCAAAAACATGACTATAGACTTAAAAATATTTAACTCATTCCCGAGTCAACATTTAGTATTGCCCTTTTTAAGCATGACTCGGAAAAATAATCTATATCCAACCCCCCTTAAAAGTTTATAACCAGGGTATCTGAGAATCCCGCATGTCCACTTATCACTTTGGACTTTACCAGGGGTATGCATGCCTAACCAAGTCTTCCAAACTTATGCCCATTTATATCTAGTTTAGAAAAAACTCATCTCCAAAGTAAATTATTGTTGCTATTACCTCCAAAACTCTGGGAATGACAATTTTTTATTTGACCGACACTTAAAAATTCCATTGTTCTCTCGCCTTTCCATTCTCATCTTGCACCACGTTTTTCCCAACCTTATGTTCCCTTCAAAACCTTGGGTTCTTGTTCGAGATCTTCATCGAGGCAACAATTCCACCTTTATGCTCACAACTCCATGCTTCTTTATCACTATATGCATCAGATCGAGCCCTTGTTACTTCTCAATTCAACCCATCACACCAATGGATATATCTGTCTTCATGATAATCTCATGCGACAACTATCCTAACTCTTATTGGATTGGAATCTTTATTAACCTCTGTTATACGGTGACAACTAATTCCTCCTATTTCTCAGTGTTTGTTGTAACTGCGTGACCAACAATAGGAGCGCATTAATTGAATTAGTGTCCTTTGTAAATGGATATTAATCTGTGTATGTCCATAGAGGATGAATATACTGTGAGTGAGTTGTTGTAATCTCCTTGATCTGAATAATAAGACAACCGATACCTCTGCTTGGTGGACGTAGCCCAATGTTTGGATGAACCATGTAAATTCTTACGTTTTGTGTTTGATATATTCTGTAAATGTTTTCCACTACATATTATATCATGTTTTAATGACATATATATTAACAAGTGGCATCAAATCTTGAGGAGGCCACACATTAGTCAAATTTCGTGAGGAGGATGCAGACTGGAAAGAGTTTGCTGGATTGTTTCATCGATCACTGGAAGACTAGAATGGAGAGTTGATTTTGGCATATTTTGGCATCAACGCTCAACACCCTGCTAGATGGGAGCACCGATATGATGGTGACTTGCACACTTTTGCATTAGCCTGCATCGGCGCTTGGGTAGCAACATATGGAGAGAGTCAAATTGAAGAAACAACGCCCCTCTATTGGCATGGTGAAATTACAAGGTTTGAAGTTATGGTTTTACCCACTTTATAAATCGTGCCAATTGGTATCATCTCTTTCATACCTTTAATTTTTTTAAAAGGAAAAAAAAAACATACAAGTGTTTCATAAAAGGAGATTGGCGTATGATTCTTCTTTGAAAAAGATTAAAGTTGAAGTTTTTTACAATTTTATGATATTAAATATTGTAAGGTTGGAGGAATTTAGAAAAAGGTAAAAGGTTGACTCAACATTAAATAGTATCCATAAAACAAAAGATGGATGTTTTAAAAGGTTTTGATTAAACTTTTTTACTCAACCTTTTGGAGTTTTTTACCATCATTCCTCCACACACATAGTTTTTTCTTTTCAAAGGGCCTTCGTTATTATAAGAAGTGGTGTTTTTTTTTTTTTTTTTTTTTTTTTTCTGGAATGTTTCCTCTAATGGAAAAGACGCAGAGTGCTAAGTTTGAAATTGAGAAGTTCAATGGCAAGAACAATTTCAAGATCAGGAAGGTTAAGATGCACGATCTTCTCATGCAACAAGGCGTGGTGAAGGCGCTTTTGGGAAAAGAAAAGAAAACTGCGACCATAACAGATGATGACTAGGATGAGATGGATGCGAGAGAACTGAGTTCCATACACCTGTATTTGGTTGACGATGTTCTGTTCAATATTGTCTAGGAGAAGACAACAGTCGGTTTGTGGAAAAAGATGGAAAGTCTATACATGACGAAATCCTTGACGACCAGGATCTTCCTGAAAAGACAATTGTACAGTTTGCGCATGAAGGAAGGTACGGATATAGTTGATCATTTAAATACTTTTAATACTCTCTTAGTTCAGTTGACTAGCATGGGAGTCAAATTTTAATCTGAAGATAAGGCAATTACATTATTTTGTTCTTTACCCACATCATGGGATCACTTTGTTACCTCTACTGTGTTGTTTGACCACGTCATGGGATCACTTTTTTACCTCTATTGCAAGGAATTTGGGATCAATCACTGCTTATACTCCTCAGCAAAATGAATTTGTTGAACACATGAACAAGACTCTTCTAGAGAAAGCAAGGAGTATGTTGAGTAACGCCAACTTGTAGCAGGAACTGTGGGTAGAATCTATATCTACAACTTGTTATATGGTGAATCGATCACCATCAACAACAATTGAGTGCAATATTCCTGAATAGGTATGGAAAGTTCACCCTTGTAATTATTCTAATATTAAATTTTTTGGTTGTGAAGTCTATGCTCTAGTTCTAAAACATCAGCGTTCTAAATTAGATCCAAAATAAAAAAGGATTATCTTTGTTGGATATGGTGATCGTATTAAGGGGTACATGTTGTGGGATCCTAATGCCCACAAGATCACCATTAACAAAGATGTAATATTTGATGAATCATCTCTCATCAAATCAAATGTAGATGTTCAAATGAAACAGGAAGAAGCACCAAAGTATCAACAAATTCAGTTTGAAACCAATGAAGGTGAACATGAACAAGTTTTAGAAGATGTTCATGAAGAGTCTCCTATAGCAGAGGAAGACATGGTTGATGATGACAGTCAACAGAATGTGGATGAGCCACAAACTTCCTTAAGGAGATCTACATGGGCCATAAATCCTCCATGAAGGTATGATGATTTTGTTTCGTCACTTTCTTTAAGTACTAATGATGATGAACCTTCGTGCTATCAGGAAGTTGTGAAGGGTTCTAATAGTGATAAGTGGAAAGAAGGAATGAAGGACGACAAGGATGATTTTAGGGGCTAAATTTCGCTCATGGGATAATTTTCCATGTTTTTTCCAAAATCGATATTCGCTATTTTAAAAATGATTCACCCAAATTCTATAGGATAAAATTATTTTACCTTAAAAATCGCCAAAATTTTATAAAAACTATATAAAATCCTTAGAAATTTGAATATTTGTACAAAAATATGGCCAATCATTTATAGTTGTCATATGAAGGGTTAGTAATATTCGCCAAGGTTTCTACATTTAAAAATAAATTTCCATCCTTAAAATCATCCCTGAAGGATGAAATGAAGCCATTAGAGAGGAATGCCACATGGGACCTGATAGAACTTCTGAGAGATAGAAAAACTATAGGTTGCAAGTGGGTCTACAAGTTGAAGAAGGGTGTTGATGATAAGGTGGAAAGATACAAAGCAATGATGGTTGCGAAAGGATATTCTCAGAAAGAAGGTATTGACTTTCATGAGATTTTTTCACTGGTTGTAAAGACTATTTCAATTCGAATTGTGTTAGCATTAGTTGCATTGCTTGATTTGAAGTTGGAGAAACTATATGTTAAGACTGATTTCTTACATGGATATTTGGATGAGGAAATTTACATGGAACAACTTGAAGGGTTCGTTTAGAATCGCATCAACAAATTTGTTTGGAGGCTCTAGAAATCATTGTATGGTCTGAGGCAGTCGCCCAAACAATGGTACAAGAAATTTGACTCTTTCATGATGAGCCATAATTATACAGGGAGTGAGTATGATCATTGTGTCTACTTTAATAAATTGAATAATGGCATATTTGTTATCTTAGTATTGTATGTTGACGATATCTTTTAGCAAGCAAACGAATAATTGAGATCAACATGTTAAAGGCTCATATGGATATGACATT
Source organism: Picea engelmannii (assembly GCA_009831015.1). Classification (NCBI taxonomy): domain Eukaryota; kingdom Viridiplantae; phylum Streptophyta; class Pinopsida; order Pinales; family Pinaceae; genus Picea; species Picea engelmannii. The sequence goes on from ML807198.1 coordinate 170,052, forward strand.
CAATATGAAAGATCTAGGAGTAGTAAGGCATATTTTGGGCATGGAGATATTCAGAGACAGAAGGAATGGTAAGATTTGGTTGTCACAACAAAAGTATGTTGAGAAGATATTTTTGATTTTTGGTATGAACGATGTGAAACCAATTTCAATCCCTTTGGCTTCCCATTTTAAGCTTTCTTCAAGTTTATGTCCTAGTACAAAAGAAGAAAAGGAATATATGTCTTGAATACCATATGCTAATGCAGTAGGAAGTTTAATGTATGCGATGGTTAGTACAAGGCCAAACATTTCACATGCAGTTGGGGTTGTCAGTAGGTATATGGGAAATCCAGGTAAACAGCATTGGGCAGTAGTGAAATGGGTTATTCAGTATCTGAGAGGCACAAGTGATTATTGTATCACCTATAACAGTGGTCGTGAGTTAGTCTGTGGATATGTTGATTTTGATTTTGCAGGTGATTTGGACAAGAGAAGGTCAAATTTAGGGTATGTCTTTACTCTTGCAGGTGGAGCTATTAGTTGGATGTCAAAGATGCATAACATTGTTCCTTTATCCACTACAGAAGCAAAATACATAGCTACTTCACATGCTTGCAAAGAGGCAATTTGGTTTAAAGGATTGTTTGGTGAGTTTGGAAGGATGCAGGACAAAGTAAAATTACTTTTATTCACTTGGCTAAGAATCTAGCCTACCATAGTAAAACAAAACATATGCCTATCAAGTACTATTCTGTAAGACAGGTCATCGATGAACGTGGAGTCTCTCTTGAGAAAATGCATACAAAAGAGAACTGTGCAGCCATGTTCACAAAACCAGTACTGTTAGAGAAGCTACGATGGTGTTTGGCTTCTCTTGTCTTGTAGAAAAGGTGATGAACAAAGAAGGAGCAAGTTATCAAGGTGGGTATTGTTATACAATGACAACTAATTCCTCCTATTTCTCATTGTTTGTTGTAACTACGTAACCAAGAATAGGAGCACATTATTTGAGTTAGTTTCCTGTGTAAATGGATATTAATATGTGTATGCCCGTAGAGGTTGAATGTAATGTAAGTGAGTTGTTGTAATCTCCTTGATCTGAATAATAAGACAATCCATACCTCTGTTTGGTGGATGTATCCCAATGTTTGGGTGAACCGCATAAATTCTTGTGTTTTGTGTTTGATCTATTCTATAAATGTTGTCCGCTACATATTAGATCATGTTTTAATGGAAGATATATTAATAGACTCGAGCATTGGATTCACAAAAATTCCCAATTACTAGCAACTGAGATGCAAAGAGCTCATGGATATCACGCTGAAGACCCCTTTTACGAAATGATAAATTGCCTCTGCACCTCCCAATATCCAACTATGGAGTGCATAGATTTTGAATCAAGCTCTCGCAAGATCAAATGGGCATGAAGGGTTCAATATTTACTCCCTTCTTCACCCCGTAAAACTCGTCATGGGACTGACAATGAAATCCATCTTGGCTCTTGTGCACTACTCAACACCTCCTACACAATCAAGTAGACCGACGCCATACTCTCTTCATTTGGTTTCTACAACCTTGCAATTGGTTTTATTCTTCACTTTTCTATCCAGCTAATCCAACAACTCTTCATTGTCCTTAACGACTCTATGTATTTTCTACCAACACTATGTCTTGAGTGTGATCAAACTCATCCCACACTTGCAACAACTCATCTCTCTATGGATGAAACAAATTATTGTTGTCTAGCTTTGATACCATTTGTCAATCATATAAGCAAGGATAAAAAAAAAAATACATGAAAATACGTCCATTGCAATAATAAGATTTTATACTGGAAAATCCTTGCAAGAAAAACCAATCCTAAAGATAATTGATTAGCTTTTTCAATTTGACCCTTAGTTGGTACTAATGCACATTGTGCTATTAAGGAAATAAAATCACTCCACTCTCTCAATTCAATTTTTTTTTAAATACCCACCTCCCTATAATTTATTTTGTACCAACCATGTTCTAATACATTTTGTCTCACCTAGAGCACATATCTAGCTGAACATACCTTGTTTCAGGTAACATATTAAGCTACTCTCAAACGCAGGATTGAGCCATGGTTAAAATAAAAGTATAAGTTCAAATTTTATAGAAATATTCACTATGCACCTATGTCACTATTAGTTGTCACAATAATATGTATAGAATAAATAAAAGCATCTAACAATTAAAGAGGTGAAGTATGGATTTTTTTATGGTAAGGGATTGTTTAGATTTTGTTTGCTAATTATTTTCCAAAAGTATTTTACCATGAGTAGAATAAACCAAAACATCGAAATCAATATTTATTTGTTGACCAAATATTTTTTTAGGGAAATTAGATTTAAAAAATTTATTAGCATATTTTAAGTAAATCAATAAAAATGTAATAAACAAATAAAAATAATAAAATTTTAATAACCTAATTTAAAAAAAGTTTTTGTTAAACATTATTATAATTATTTTTAATAGTTAAGTGATGCAAATTATAAACAAAAGTTTTGAAATAAAAAATAATATTACATATCTTTATAATGTTGGTGTATTATAACGTATTTAGCATTTTGAAAATATGTATTTGATATGCTTAACATGATAAGAAAAATCTAAACATTTTTATGTTTCAAATACATATAAGAAAATTCTACAAAATTGTGAAAATAATAAATTAAAAAATAAATAAAAAATAAACCATTTTAATTAAATTACACTGTGAATATTATAAATTCTTAAAAAAAAAAATAGAAGAAAAACATTTTATTTCATACAGAAAATGTACCCATGTTAAAAAAAAAAAAAGAACAAAACCTTATTAATAATATAGTCAATACTCCAGTAAATAGAATCCCATAAAATGTTTCCAAAGGCTCTACTTAAACATCAAAAGATAGCTTATTTTAAATCTGTGAGTCTATATGCTAACTAGCTTTCACAGAATGGATTCAAGGCTCCAATTGTGCATTGCCAAAACAATTTCAACTCATGGTTTATAACACTGATGGTGGTAGTTGTTCCTGATGTCAAGACTGCTGGACTGCAGAGAGAGCAGGGACCGCCAACTCCAAAGGATTCACATTCAGCCTCTCAGAAGTGAAGTGGGCTCCGATGCCTGTCACGACAGTAATGCGATCTGACGCTATCAGGCTCCCTACAACTTCACCTGCAAGTACTAAACCTGGTTTGCGTGCCATGACTGTGATTCTTGTAGCTCGAGAGGGAGGATCAAACATTCCTGACAGGAACAGAATTTCCAGCGGCCCTGTGTATGTCATCGTTCCCTCTGGAGCGGCCAATTCCAACAGGGTAACGTTGGCGACCGTCCCGCTCCCGCTGAGAATGAAGACTCCCACCTGGCGTGTGCGTGCGAACGTGTCCAATGTCGTCGTGACGTCGACCCCACTGGCGATCTCAAATGCATGAATTTTCAGCTCAGGGATTCCAGATAGAAGATGAGGAGACTTCGACTTGTTCCTGGAGCCCTTCGGCCTGCCGCGACTCCTTGCACGGCCCTCTCCCGAACGTTCCTCCTCAGCCTTGGCGGCACTGCTGTCGATGTTTATTTGGGAAGTGATATTCAGGTCTTCTGATTGACGAAGAAGGCCGGAACCGAGACCTGAGAATTTCCCCGGATCAACTCCCGCCATCCTTTTTTCATTCACCCCCTTTTTCAGCTATTCAAAAGCAGCCTCTCCGGAATTCCAATTAAATTCGAACATAAATAAGATCCCAGAAAGTAACCAAAACGTCAATCGTTTATATTACACATTTTAATGAAAGGAACCAAAACGTCAATCGTTTATATTACACATTTTAATGAATTGTGCCTATTTCGAACTTTATGACCGTTGTAGTTTGGAAGAAATAACTGGCATTCGGAGGTGGTGAAGTCCAAAGGTTGAAACGATTATATAATTGTGTAACGTCAATCGTTTGGAAGAAATCACTGGCACCGACATGTGTGCCATGCGGAGGTGGTGAAGTACCAGGTTGAAATAATTCTGTATATGTTTGATGTTTAATGTATATGTTTGGTGAAGTATCAGGTTGTCAAAAGAGCAATTTTGGAGTGGTCAAATAGCTTCCAAATGGGAAGGTGGGTTGGAGTGGTAGGAGGTCGATGATTGGAAAATAGAACAAACCCTAAGTCAATTAAAAGATTTTGAATGGAAGAGATATAAAGAAGAAGACCAAATTTATGGACACCATCACATGGAGTGTCTTGATAGGACTTGGGGATTTTTCTTAAGGATTAAGCTTGGCATTTTTAACTTGGTATTTGTGGTTTTGGATGGAAATATGCATATTAAAGATGGATTAAGGATGTTGGATATGTTGAGCACACACTTATATTGAGATGGGGATGAATCGGAATTTTTTACTTTTTCAAATATTCATTAACCATAAGAAAACAATCGCATATCAACTGCATAACATGGAACACGGGATTTATGTGGAAACCCTTTTGGGATAACACCATGAAAGTTTTCTTTATAATTCTTTGTAGGCACCGACCTACTATTACAAATATTTGTAGGCACCAACCTACTAGAGAAAACAATTTCCAATTGATACAAAAGCTATTAGGAGACAACCTACTCTTACAGATCTTTGTAGACCAATCTACTAGAGACACCAATCCCCACTGCTAATTACCAACTTAGCAAGACACACCAATCTATTTTATATATTTGTAGACACCAATCGATAAGAGACACCAATCCCCTCCTCCAAGAATCGAATTAGCAAGAGACACCAATCTCCTATAGATCTTCGTAGAAACCAATCTACTAGAAACGTCAATCCCCACCACTAAGCACCAACTTAGCAAGATACACCAATATCTTACATCTCTTACTAGACACCAATCTACTAGAGACACCAATATTCATCAAGTATGCTTCTTATTTCTTTCTTCATTTGGTTTTCTCATTGCTTCTACATTTACCAGGTATAGTCGCTTCTACTTCCACCAAGTATGCTCTCTACTTCTTCCTTTACCAGGTCTGACCAAAATTTGAATTTCCAATGGAAACTTTCCCAAAGCTTGTTGTTTTCGTCCTCTTCTGTAATATACCAGATATAAAAAGTATGCAGAACATAAATAAAATGCTAGAAATGGAAGAATAACACTAATATAACCAACATAATATTCACAATAACAAAGAAATGATATAAGAACAACAACAAGAATAGCACTTTGATTCCGAAAGAAATGTTCACAGGCCTCTTCGAGGGGGCAACCTCCAGTGCTTTGTTACAATAATCTCCAAGATAGGGTTTTCATACCCTTGATCCTTATTTATACTAAATATGTCTATTAAGAGAAGCATCTAGAGGACGATCCTTTTAGAAGCAGAAGCTTCTATTAGGTCTTCTTACATCCACCTTATTCTATTTTATTGAAATGTCTTATTAATATTGACCTTTATTACATCCGAATATATTTCTCTACCTATGTGTGGGTTAGGACCCTAACATGTCTGCCCCCTTAAAAACAACCTTGTCCTCAAGGCTTGAGATGTGGGAATTGTTGCAGAATGATAGCTGGTTCCCAAGTGGCATCTGCTAGAGTTGTATCTTTCCACTGGACGAGAACTTCCTTGATGGTTCTCTGACGCAGGCAACACTCACGTTGGTCCAAAATTGTTTCTCGTTGTAGCCAAATGGATCCTTCTTCAGCTAACTCAGGAAGGTTGGTTTGAATTTGGCACCGAGTTGCAATCACCTTCTTTAAGCATGAAACATGAAAAATAGGATGTAGTTTCGAATGACTGAGAAGATCTAATTGATAGGCGACTTGTCCCACACTCTTGAGAACTGTATAAGGACCATAAAATTTGGGCGCTAGCTTCTCACAATGCTCGACCTTGAGGGAAGTTTGCTTGTATGGTTGCAGTCACAGAAACACCTGATCCCCTTCTGCAAATTGACGTTGAGAGCGATCTTGATCTACTTGTTGCTTCATGCGATTTTGTGCCATGACAAAGTTCTCTTTGAGGGTATGAGAAATATCCTCTCGAGCTGTAAGTGTTTGGTCAGCTGCTTGGACCTTTGATGTACCCGGTAAGTATGAGAGAACTGAAGGTGGCTTCTATCTATATACCGCTTCAAAAGGAGTCATGCGTGTAGTTGTATGGTAGGAAGTGTTGTACCACCATTCAGCTAGGGGTAACCATTRAACCCACTGATTTTGATTTTCAGAGGAAAAACACCTCAGATATGTTTYCAAACACGTGTTGACAACTTCTGTTTGAYCATYAGTCTRGGGATGATAAGTTGTGCTGARATGCAATTGGGTGCCCTGAAGCTTAAATAGTTCTTGCCAAAAMTTRCTTGTGAAAGTTGGGTCATGATCAGAAACAATAGAGTGCARCATGCCATGAAGCTTGAAGACCTGGTCCATAAACATTTGAGCCACYGTGGATGCAGTAAATGGGTGTTGAAGAGCGCAGAAATGAACATATTTGGAAAGGCGATCCAGAACCACCATTATGACTGATTTATTTCCCGATTTGGGTAAGCCGGTAATAAAGTCCATAGAGATATCTTTACAAATAGAAGAYGGGATCGGAAGTGGTTGTAGTGTGCCCAGAGATTTGACTGTTTCTCCCTTGTTGCATTGACACACATCACATTCAATGACAAAATTACGGATTTCCTGTTTCATACCATCCCAGAAAAAAGAATGTTTGAACCTGTCATAGGTTTTGGTGAACCCAGAGTGCCACACTGTGGTTGTAGCATGAAGCTCAGAAAGTACCATGGCTTTAATATTTTATTGTTTACTTAAATAAAAATGACCTTTGTATCGAAGCTCATCCTGGAGCCAAGAGTACCCTGGGGGAGTTGGAGAATTGGTCTGCAATTGTTGGATCAAATGTGAACTTTTGGGATCTTGTAACCATTCCTGGTGAACAACTTGGAGACAATCTGGTACAATGAAGGAAAGAGAAAAAAGGGATCCTTCATCTTGATATTTTTGGGACAGTGCATCCGCCACCACATTGTCTTTGTTTTTCTTGTAAATGATCTCATAATCATATCCAAAGAGTTTAGTCACCCATTTTTTTTGCTCCAGGGAGGAAATCCGTTGTTCCAGAAAGTACTTGAGGCTTTGATGGTCTGTCTTAATTTGGAAACATTTCCCCAAGAGATAAGGGTGCCACAGATCAACGACATGCAGAATAGCCAACATTTCCTTTTGATAGATGGGTTTTCCCAGATTCCTTTCAGATAGTTTCTTGTTGGTGAAGGCCAAAGGTCGACCCTCTTGCATAAGGACAACATCGATTCCTTTCCCCGAGGCATCACAATCCAACATAAAGGTCTTTGTGAAATCAGGAAGGGCCAGAACCGGAGTGGTGCACATGGCCATCTTCAAGGTTTGGAAAGCTTGAGTAGTGGCTAGAGTCCAAGTGAAAGAGTTCTTTTTTAGGAGAGTAGTGAGAGGTGCTGCAATATTTTCATAATTCTTAACAAACTTGCGATAATACCCTGTTAAGCCCCAAAATCCACGGAAGCTTTCGAGAGTCTTTGGGTGCGGCCAGTCTTGCATAGCTTCAATATTTTTCGGATCCACCCTAATGCCATCCTTGCCAACCAGATGACCCAAGTATTCTACTTCTGAGGCACCAAAGGCACATTTAGACTATTTTAGGAAAGTTGGTGCTGAGAGAGTAGATGGAGAACTCGATCCACATGGGTAATATGGTCTGTCCAGGTTTTTCTATAGATGAGGATATCATCAAATAAAACTAAGACAAAATGAAGGAGAAAAGGACAGAAGACATGATTCATGAGGCTTTGGAAGGTGGAGGGGGCATTACACAAGCCAAAGGGCATGACAAAAAACTCATAGTGGCCCTCATGAGTTCGAAAGGTCGTCTTCAGGATGTCTACCTCTTTCATACATATCTAGTGATAGCCTGAGCGAAGATCAAGTTTAGTAAATAATTGGGCTTCACTCAATTCATCCAGGAGGTCATCAATGACAGGAATGGGAAATTTATATCTAATAGTCAGTTTGTTGAGGGCACGGAAGTCAGGACACATTCTCCAAGAACCTTCTTTCTTTAGGACCATGACTACCGGAGAAGAGTAAGGGCTTGTACTAGGACGGATAATGTCTGCAGTAAGGAGTTCCTAGACCATTTTCTCCATTTCATTTTTTTGTGAAAAGGGGTGGTGATACGAATGGATATTGGGAGGAAGGCTTCTTGGTACAAGGGGAATGGAATGATCATGAACACCATGGGAAGGAGGAAGTCCTTGGGGAGTGGAAAATATCATTTGATGTTTAGAAATGAGGGCTTGGAGGTATTGCGGCAACGGGGGTGTCTTTGTTGCTTGTATGGCATGGAGTTGGGAAATGACACTAGAATGACCTTTTTTGAGCATATTTTCCATGCGATGGGAACTAATGACCTCTGGTGAACCAACAGTGATGCCTTGGAATTTATATTGGTGGCCTTCTTAGTCGAATTGCATGGTTAAGTTCTTAAAATCCATGATAATGGGACCCAAAGTCCTTAGCCAGTCTGCACCCAACACAATGTCACAACCGCCCATGTTGATAGCAAACATATGGGATTTGAGGTGGTAGTCATCGATTTGGAGACGCACATTTTTACAGCTTCATCCACATTTCATGGAACCACCATTGACAATCATGATTTGGAAATTGTTGATGGCATGGATGTAGAAATGGGTTTCTTAGGCAATGCTGCAATGAATAAAATTATGGGTGCTTCCACTATCAACTAGAATGATGACCTTCTGATGCTTGATGTAACTGATTAACTTGAGGGTTTGGGGGGCGGAGAAGCCAGTGAGAGAATTGAGAGAAATGATCAGTTCCACTTCGGGAGGGAGGGGTTATGTCAATGATTTCAGGTGACTTAGGAACAAGGGGATTTTCAACATCCTCTTCCGAAATATCCTCAGAGATGGCCATAAAAATATTTTGTTCCTTATATTTGTGGCTCGGGAAATATTTGTCATCACAATTATAACAAAGTCCTTTGAGTTGGCGTTCAACCATTTCAGCCCTGGTCAATTTTTGGATCTTTAATGGGGTGGAGGGAGTAGTGGGATTTATGGGTTTAGGGCGAGGGATAAAGGAAGTTTTACGGTTTTGAGAGGATACACCTTGTTGTGCTTCTTTATCTTTTTTAGTAGCCTCCACCCAACTCGAAGGTCGAGCCATGAGGACATGGGCCCAAATCTCCTCCTTGAGGCCACTGATAAAACACTCTTGAAAGAAAGCATCAGTCATGCCCTCTGTTCGAAAAGCCAGGCGCTCAAATGCAGCTATGAAGTCTTCGACTGTTCCTGATTGTTTCAATTTTTTGAAACGAACCAAATGGTTGGTGTCAGTGTCAAAGCATTCATAAAGCTCAGTCATAAATTGGGTCCAAGCAATATACCCTTGACGGGAAGTTTTTCTCCATTGCCACCATTTCCATCATTCTTGATCTAGATGGAGAAAACCATATCAGAGTTTGGCCAAGTCATCTGTAATGTTGTATAAAGAGAAATAATGTTCCATTTGGGCGACCCAACTAGTGGGGTCCGAGCCATCAAATTTGGTGACATCCACCCACGAAAGGCATATGCCACGTTGAAAGTGATGGGGCTGAAAGGTATGGGAATGGGAGGAATGTTCTCCTTCAGTCTTTGGAGGTGTGTCAGGGAAAGAGTCATCTATAGAGATCTTCAGTTTGGTGTAGAGTGATGCAAAGATAGACTCAAGTTGGGTGGTCAGTTCTTGTTTGACTTCCTCCATTGAGGAATGCACAGATGTATTTATGGTTGTATTGATGGATGTATCGAGGGAGGCAACAGTAGCACTGAGTTAATTCACTTCTTTTTGGGTCTTGGGGAAACTAGATTGCAAGGTGTTGAAGTGAGACTCCAGTTCTTGGCTACGAGTATGGGCCACGAGGATGAGTGAACTGAAAAGGGGCAAGCGGGGTCAAAACATTTTGTCGAAAAATGATATGGATGAGTGTGATAAGGGAGAAGAGATGAATCCAATCAAATAGGTCTCAAATAATGGTGAAAATTTTGAGTTATACTCTGGTTTGAAGAATACTGCAGTGATGAAATCCCCAAATGCTTAACCAGAATGAAATGGGTGTTTACTTGGAAACTCGAACACAGTTGCACGGAAATAGATCCTGTCTATGTTAATTTGTTTATGTTTATGTCCCCCAAGGGTTAGGTATTCAAGGGTTCTAAAGACAAGGGTTTTGCCTATGCTATATCTCTCTGATATACGTGCAGGGTCCAACAGTAGTACTCGGCCCAATATCTCAGGGAACTAACTAAGGAGGATAGACCATACCCTTAGCCGTACTACCTGACTACCCAGGTACTAGAGAGTATCTTCCCGAGTGTTTTTCTCGGTGGCACTATAGCAGTCAGGCGACCGATCGGTTTATCTAAAGAGGGCTTCAGGAAATCTAGGCCGATTAATACATAGGTGTTGTCTGATGCGCTGCCACTCGGAGGGATACCAACAGGGGTTTCAAGGGTGGCCAACATATGTGCGCTTAATAACCACTTCTATTTCCTATGTGTATGAATCCCTCAACCGCGGGTTTATGCACGTAATGACAGATCTCTTTGGCTTAAAGACATCAGAATACGTCTCTACCCTGAAAAAAATACCCACAATTTCTGCCAAGGAAAGTGCTTTGATACCACTTGTAATATACCAGATATAAAAAGTATGCAGAACATAAATAAAATGCTAGAAATGGCAGAATAACAATAATATAACTAGCATAATATTCACAATAACACATAAATGATATAAGAACAACAACAGGAATAACACTTTGATTCAGAAAGCAATGTTCACAGCCCTCTTCGAGGGGGCAACCTCCAGTTGAGCAGCGCTCTGTTACAATAATCTCCAAGCTAGGGTTTTCATACCCTCAACCCTTATTTATACTAAATATGTATATTAAGAGAAGCATCTAGAGGATTATCCTTCTAGAAGCCGAAGCTTATATTAGGTCTTCTTACATCCACCTTATTCTATTTTATTGAAAGGCCTTATTAATATTGACCTTTATTACATCCGAATATATTGCTCTACCTATCTGCGGGTTAGGACCCTAACATCTTCCGAATAATGAACTTGTACAACATGTCATGTATCTAATTTTGAAAATATTATTATGAAGCATTTACATGAGGTACTTATATATGTCTCATTTGTATCTGCAAAATATCAAGATCTGAAACATTCTAGAAAATTATTTATAGAAAAAATGCTAAGTTAACTTGTTTGAAAATGATTTCAATAGAATTCATGAACCCTAACTTACATAGAGAATATCTATGAAAGTATAGAGAATCAACATGTGAAAGTCTTACCATATGTACACCAATATATCTTTTCTATCTCTACAAAATCTCAAGGTATCAAACATCCCAAAAAATATGTTATATCAAAAGTGCCAAGATGACCTGTTTGAAAATTATTTCATGAGCATTTAGGAACACGAACTTCCACATCTAATATATCCAAAATAATAGAAAAATAGAATCTAATATTTTTACCATATGTACACCAATATATCTCCACTATATCTTCAAAATATTAGGGTCTAAAACATGACAAAAAAAGTTATAGAAAAATTTCCAAGCTGACCTATTTGAAATTTTTTTCAAGAGAATTAAAGAACCCTAACTTCCACATGGTATATCTATGAATGTATAGTGAAACATCATATAATATTTTTACCACATGTACAAAAATATATATCCTCTATCTATGAAAAATCTCAAGCTATGATAGATCACATAAAATAAGTTATAATGAAAGTTCCAATCTAACCTATTTTTAACTCACTTTAAGAGCATTCCTGAACCCTAATTTCCACAAGGAATATCTCTAAAATTATAGTATACCAACATCTCATATTTTTACCACATGTAAAATATCATCTCTCATTTTTATTTGCAAAATATTAGGGTTTGAAACATCACAAGAAATAAGTTATAGTGAAAGTGCCAAGATGACCTATTTGAATCTCATTTCAGGAGCATTCATGAACTCTAACTTTCATAAGGAATATATAGAAAAGTATAGAGGAACATCAACTTCGAATTTTACCAAAGGTACACCAAGATCTCTCCTCTCTCTCTTCCAAATATCAAGGTATGAAACGTCCTATAAAAAATGTTATCCTAAAAATTCCAAGATGACCTGAAACTGATTTCTCCATTCATTCTTTACTAAGCCATTTTTCACATATGCACTTTATCACAGTTATTTCTATTTTTATTATTTTTCATAACCCTTCATTATTGTACATTTCCATTAATTAAATAATTAATTCTAAAATACCATAGAAAAATATCCCAAACCACRAGAAAATACCCTGAAACCATGGCTTTGAAACCACCATTTCACCTTTTACTTTTTCACATGCACCCCTTTTATAATATACTTGTAGACTTGTATACAAATCAATATTGGAAATGTGGTGTTCATTGAAATTTTGTAATATTACATTAATGACATTGTTGGCACGTGGTTATAACTCCCTATATTAAGTTCAATCAACCAGCAAAACCCTTCAGATACCATTCCTTTTGACATCACCTGCATTCAAGTGAAGACTGACCCGAGGTATCTATTGGGAATGCAAGAACCAAGTTTTTGCAGGGACAAGGGGATGTGAGGCTATCATCATATCCATTACTATTTATTAACCCCATGCACAATATCCTTATTCATATCGTTTGATTAGTTAAAAAGCCCTATTATGCAGAATCCTTATAACATAAATTGCAACATAATTAAGCCAATGTAACATTCATTATTGTTGTGCATAAATCATATAATAAACATATCTATGCTAATCATTCATAAAAATAACATCCATGAAAAACGACATCAAAGGATAGATTCATACACACAAATTAACGTGGTTCACCCAATCCTTGGGCTACAACCACAATGAGTGGATTCTATATTAATCTTCATGTAGTAATCATATCATGCTTGTACACTACGCTTACAATAGATGAAACATATTATATCCCCAATCTATCCTAGCCTCTTTGTAGTGCACTCCTCTCTGCAAATCTCTCCAAAACCCTAAGTAAATCTTCTCACTCATAAGCAACCTAATCTCTCTTTTTCATCAGTTATTCTTCCCCAACCTATTACATATTTATACATAGAGTTAGGGCTCATAACCCTAATAGTGTATCCCAAAACCCTCATAGATCCAAGTTGTTTTTCTTCTTTTTCTCTAGCATGTTGGTTTTCCTTCCTTTTTTATTTTATACTGAACTGTTTATTTCCTTCCTTCTTTTGTGTGTTCTCTAACTTCTTATTTAACCTCACAAACTTCTCACTTGTGTCTTCTCTTCAAAACTTAGTTATTCAAACTTCATATCCAACAAACATCATTAATCCTTGCATATCAATGAAAATAATTCCAATAATATCTCCCTTTGTCATTGATGATAATATTATAATGCAACACATAGTCTACCATGCATAGAAATACTTTTCCCTCTATCAACAACTATGTCTCTCTATGTAACTCTCCTAGAGATAGAGAGAATTCCCCCCCCTGTCTCCAACTCTCCCCCTTTGACATCAATGGAAAACATATGCTCCCCATGAACGTTTTGTAACATCCCTGGCCCACTAAAGATCGGGCAATACTACTGCGGAATAACACTTATATAATATGCATTTAAATGAAGATAAATGACTTTACACAGAGTAAGTACATAATTGTTGTTAATATACATCACCAAGGAAATTAACAATAAATCATATGCGCAACAGAATTCACGAAAAAATATAAGCATCTGATGAAGGAGCATCACTCACTCATCAAGCGAGCCAGCACAGGGAGCAGAAAGGACAGTTGGATAGCGCCAGCACAGATTTTGAAATGCTTGAAAAATTGTTGCGTCGATCTTTATTGAAGTCAGTCATAAAGAAGTGCACTTGTATTGTAAAGGGGACCTTGAGCCTTTAAGCTCTCGTCCTTAGTAGATAGGAAGGCATTTAATAGATTTAATGTTGTTAGATAGGAATTAATTGTAGATTTGATAGTTGTAGAATTCGATAGGGAAAACGGATATAGACACCCTCCTTTGTATCATTGTATGATTTAGAATCATAAAATAGGAGCAAGGAGAGAAGAGCAAGCAGAGAACTTGTGGAGAACACCCATGTACAGATTGAATTAATAGAAGAGAGTCTTTGATTCAATTTCATGACTGGTGTTGTTTTTCTATGTGTGTTGTTTATATGCTCTTGACTGAAGGTTTTCCTTGTATGCATTTACTTTGAATATGTTGTGCATGTGATTTCAGGGTTTTTAACTGAAGTATGAGAGAGAGGAGAATAAGTTTCAATTGTTTCTCGGTCTGAGCCAGGAGATTCCTGCATAGAGTGCAGTCAAATTCATCCACATAGAGTGCGTTGATGAGGCTAGACAGTTAAACTTTTATTTCTCATTCACCCAGAAGTTGATTCGGTTTGGAAGAGCCGTGCAGGAGAAGTGAAAGATGAATTTGAAGTCTGAGTAGCTAGTCTGAGCACAGGAAGATAGGGATTACTGTGGCTGCAAGTGCACAGGATCTAAAGGAATCAACACTTGGTATTTGTTGAGGATCGAGTACGAGAAGCGTGTGCAAAGTCCCTGAGGGAGTCAGAGTTGACAAGCTCAAGAGGGATAGTTCCTTTGTGATATCGTTGAAACGAGCACAGAGGGTTCACATTGACGAAGGCGCGGGTGGAAGTCTTAAGCGCAGGTTCAAAGAACGAGTCGCCATAGAGGCACTCGATCATTTCTAAGAAATCCTTCGAGGAGAAGGAGCCAATGACTAGGATTCGCAGGGTAGATCGGCGAAGTCTCGATAACCATTAGATCGTGTATAGAGTTGTGCAAGGTTTAAGTGTGGGTGCGCAGGAAAGAGAGTCATTGGGGCTCAACTCATCGGGATATCGGGGTTTCCATGGTCGTGGGATTCGTATGGAACAAAATCGCGATTAGCGATTCCTCGAGAAGATCAAGACCATTGATTCGGCAAGGATACGTGGCACAGGATCCCGGAGAGTCAGGGTTCGGCACTTCGGAGTTCTCGGTGTCGAAAGAACCACGGAGAAATAGAGAAATTATGAGCTGCGAAGGGTCCCACTATTATAGTGGTTGGAGTTGACAAGTGTCGCGCATATCGGGGTTCAAAACTTGAAAGTTCCTATGGATCGTGACAATAGAAATCATGAATTCCCAAATCATGATTTCCCGATTTACTTGGAAGGCGTTGGGTCCAAGTGGAAGCTCAGAGGACATGTGGCATCACATATCGACATTTGGGGAATTTTGAGGTGAGTGTTTTGGGACCTCGTGAATATCGATCTCCCGACGGGAAAATTCTCGATGAGGAGCGAGGCTGCTGTGAGAAAAAGTCATCGGGGTTCGGGGAATTGAAAGACCTGATCTCGTGAGTGTCGAACTTGTGATCTTGCGAGTTCCAATTTCCCGATAGAGGAAAGGGAGATCACCAGGAAATCCCGTGGGTGCATAAAAGTCCCGATACGGGATTTAAAGAGGGATACAGCTCTTTGGGCCAAACTGAGAGAGAAGGTCTTGGTGGAAGCGGGATGCGTGAGGGAGGCGTTCCTGCACCAAGTGGTATCAGAGCTCGGTTGTCTTTTCTTTTAGTATAAGAGATAGAGAAGACATCATGCCGCCAAGAAGAGAAAGGAAATCACCTGATCGGGAAGACAGGGATGCTCGAATAAGAGGAAGGCCAGCAGGAAATCCAGAAATAGAGCACCAGATGAGATATCTTCGAGCAAGGCTCGAGGAGATGGAGACAACGCAAAGATGCGGATTCGGCGCTAGGGAGTTCAGTGATTCCGAGGTTGAAGAAGAAGCTGGACATGAGGAAGATGTCACAGCAGAGGATGCGTCAACGGAGTGATTGATAAAATCTATCGCACGGATGAGTTCCAAGACCAAAATGGACATTCCATCTTATGAAGGAAGCCTGGATGCAGAAGAGTTGTTGGACTGGATTAGAGCTCTTGACACCTACTTCGATTATGAGGATATCGAAGAGGATAAGAAGGTAAGGCATGTTGTTACCAAATTGAAAGGACATGGAGCCTTATGGTGGGACGAGCTACAGGCAGATAGATGTTCCAAAGGAAAACAGAAGATCAAAAGCTGGGACAGGATGATTCCGAAGATGAAAGTGAAATTCATCCCTAGAGATTATCATATCACACCGTTCAGGCGAATGCAGAACCTGAGACAGAAGATGATGATGGTGAAGGAGTGCACCGAAGAGTTTTATAGACTCAATATCAGAGCAGGTCATCGAGAGAGCGATGATGAGAAGGTGGTGAGATATCTGAATGGTATGAGATATGACATTCAGGATGAGTTAAGCATGGTATCCATAAGAACAGTTGAGGATTCTTATCAGATGGCTCTGAAAGCCAAGGAGAAGCTGAGCCGCAAGCAAGGACAGCGAGGGCGAGGCAAAAGTCAGCCCAGAGGCAAAGTAGTTTCCGAGGAGAAATTCCAGAAGCCTAAGGAGGAATGGAAGAGACCTCAGGGTAAGATAGAAAGAGGTGGAACCTCACAGCAAAGACAACAATATGTTGAGTCGAGGAGACAACATATAGAGCAGGGTGGCGGATATTTTGACGCAAACACTTTTCCTCATACCAGAGGTAGGGGAAGAGGCAAACGAGGAATCATCACATGTTTTACATGTGGGAAGGATGGACATAAAGTTGTTGATTGTCCAGACAGGAAAATGGACAAAGGAGGAGCTCACATCGTTGAGGCGCAGAGGCGTGATGTTGAGAATGAGGACACCGGAAGTGGGAAGTCACTGACGGTGCATAAAGTTCTTTTAACACCCAAGAAAGAGGTGGAGGACACAGCCCAAAAGAATAGAATGTTCAAGACAACATGCAAAACTAAAGGCTGGAAATGCAAGGTCATCATGGACAGTGGAAGCACCAACAATCTCATTTCGACCGAGATGGTGGAGAAATTGGAGCTGGAAACGACTAATCACCCGAGTCCATACAAAGTATCATGGCTGGAAAAAGCACATCAGGTGAGTGTCACTAAACAATGTTTAGTTGATTTCAAAATGGGGAATATAAGGATAAGGTCCTATGTGATGTCACTCCCATGGATGTATGTCATGTATTGTTGGGTAGACCATGGCAATTTGACCGAAATGTTGTTCATGACGGAAGGATGAACACATACACCTTAGAGAAGGATGGGATGACACACAAATTACTTCCGATAAAAGATAAAGAAGTGAAGCTGGATGTAAGCAGTACCATACTTCTCATGAGTGGGAAAGAACTTCTCACAGAGATGGAGAAGAATGAAGATCCACAATTCTTTGTGGTCAGGAAGCCAAGAATTGTCCTGACTAGCACCAGAGTGGATGATTTGCCAGAAGAGATTCAGGAACTGCTTGGAGAGTTCGTTGATATCATCGTGGACGAACTACCTCATTCGTTTCCACCAGTGCGGAGTGTGAGTCACCACATAGAACTCATACCCGGAGCAAGCTTGTTGAATAAGGCTGCATACAGGTTGATGCCATAAGAGAATGAGGAAGTCAAAAGGCAGGTACAGGATCTGCTGGACAAAGGATTGGTCAGGGAGAGCCTGAGTCTGTGTGCTGTACCAACAGTACTAATTCCAAAGAAGGATGGAGGCTGGAGGATGTGTACAGACTCTAGAGCGATTAACAAAATCACCATCAGGTACAGATTTCCACTGTCGAGAATGGATGATCTGATGGATTGCCTGAGTGGGGAAAATTATTTTTCAAAAATTGATTTGAAGAGCGGATATCACCAGATTCGCATGAGGGAAGGCGATGAGTGGAAAACAACATTCAAGACAAACGAAGGTTTGTACGAATGGCTGGTCATGCCGTTTGCCTTGACAAACGCACCGAGCACATTCATGAGACTAATGAATGAAGTCCTGAAGGAATTCATCGGAAATTTTGTAGTTGTATATCTCAATGATATATTGATTTACAGTAAGATGAAGGCCGAGCATTTGAAACATTTGGCCATTGTGATGAGAAGACTGCAGTAGGAGAAGTTGTTGGTCAACATGAAGAAGTGTTCCTTCATGAAGACAAAGCTCATTTATTTGGGTTTTGTCATATCAGCGAATGAGCTGAAGAGGGATCCGGAGAAAGTGGAAGTGATAAAGAATTGGCCATCACCGAGAAATATTTTTGAGGTGAGAAGTTTCCATGGACTGGCTAGTTTCTACAGAAAATTCATTAGGAATTTCAGTGGGATTAGCGCAACAATGATGGACACTGTGAAGAAGTGGCATAAAACTTTTCACTGGACAACAGAGGCTAAGAAGAGCTTCAATCTGTTGAAGCAGAAGATAACAGAGCAACCAATTCTGGTGTTGTCAGATTTCAAGAAGACATTTCAGGTGAAATGTGATGCTAGCGGATATGCTATAGGAGCGATCCTGAGTTAGGAAGATAGGCCAGTTGCATATTTCAGCGAGAAGCTGGATGACACAAATCTGAAATACTCCACATATGATAAAGAATTTTATGCCATCATACAGGCATTGAAAAAGTGGAGGCATTACTTGATACCTAAGGAATTTGTATTGTACAACGATAATCATGCATTGCAGTTTGTGAGTCAACAGGAGAAGTTGAACCAGAAGCATGCAAAGTGGGTAGAGTACATGCATAATTTTACATTTGTGATCAAACACATTTCAGGAACTGCTAACAAAGTGGCTGATGCTTTGAGCGGGAAATGTTTGCTATTGCAGGAATTCAGAGTCAAAACATTGGGTTTTGAAAACCTTAAGGACATGTATGCAGGTGATGCAGACTTCGGAGAGCCATACAAGGCAGCTGAGAATCCAGTTCTCAGGGATAGGAGCCCATGGATAGATTACATGATCCAGGAGGGGTTGCTGTTCAGAGGCAATCAACTGTGCATTCCGAATTGCTCCATGAGGGAGAACTTGTTGAAAGAGAAGCACAGTGGAGGCTTGCAGGTCATTTTGGCCATGACAAAACATTCACAAAGTTGAGCGAATCATAGTTTTGGCCGGGCATGCGAGCAGATGTTAAACGATTTGTTGACAGATGCAGGATATGTCAGCATTCAAAAGGGAGAAAAAAGAACACAAGGTTTTATCAGCCATTGCCCATACCTGAGAGGCCGTGGGAAGCAATTAGCATGGATTTTATGTTAGGACTATCGAGAACGCAGAGACGGGTTGATTCCATCTTTGTGGTGGTGGATAGGTTTTCTAAAATGGAACATTTTATTCCGTGTTAGAAGACCAGCGATGCGACCCACATCGCAAATTTGTTTTTCAAAGAAATCGTTAGACTGCATGGATTGCCGAGAAGCATAGTCTCGGATCGGGATACCAAATTCATAGGTCATTTTTGGAGGACGCTATGGAAGAATCTAGGAACAAACTTAGCATTTAGTTCAACATATCATCTGTAGACGGATGGGCAGACCGAGGTGGTGAACAGAAGTCTGGGGGATCTATTGAGAAGCTTGGTGATAGAACACCATAGCAGTTGGGACTAGATATTACCACAGGCAGAGTTCGCGTACAACGATTCGGTGAATCGAAGTACAGGGAAAATTCCATTCCAGATTTTGTATGGGACACAACCGAGAGGAGTTTATGAACTCAGGGAGTCAGAACAAACTGCGAATAGCAGTGCTAGCGCAGAAGAGTTGACTGAGGCGATGAGAGAACTTCACAGCAGGGTGAAGCAATGGTTGCAAGACTCAAATCAAGAGTACAAGCGCAGAGCCGATCAGTGGAAGAGACAAATTCAATTTGAGTTGGTGATATGGTTCTAGGGCACTTAAGGAAGGAAAGGTTCCCAAGGGGAACATATAATAAGCTGAAGATGAAGAAAATTGAACCATGCAAAGTCCTGAAGAAGTTCGGAGAAAACGCTTATGAAATTGAGTTACCGGATGGCATTGGGATATCTACGATTTTTAATATTTCGGACTTATACCCATACTGGGCTGGAGAAACAGAAACTGGAACTGAGGAACCAATGATCTAGTGGCAGAAGCAATTGCCAGTAGAAGAAAATCAATAGATGGAGTACATACTAGATAAGTGAGTGGGAAAGAAGACCAGGCGGAAGCAGTACTTCAAGTACCTGGTGAAATGGAAGAATCACCCAGTAGAAGATGCTAGCTGGGAAAATGAAACAGTAATACAGAAACATGGGCAAACCATGCAGGAGCTCATGGACAGGAGCCCATGAAAATTTTCAATCCGAGGAGTATGATGCAGGAGCATTGCTCACTCATCAAGCGAGCCAGCGCAGGGAGCAGAAAGGACAACTGGACAGCGCCAGCACACATTAAGAAATGCTTGAAAAATTGTTGCGTGAAACATCATATAATTTTTTTACCACATGTACAACAATACATATCCTCTATCTATGAAAAATCTCAAGCTATGACAGATCACATAAAATAAGTTATAATGAAAGTGCCAATCTAACCTATTTTCAACTCACTTTAAGAGCATTCCTRAACCCTAATTTCCACAAGGAATATCTCTAAAATTATAGTATACCAACATCTCATATTTTTACCACATGTAAACTATGATCTCTCATTTTTATTTGCAAAATATTAGGGTTTGAAACAASACAAGAAATAAGTTATAGTGAAAGTGCCAAGATGACCTTTTTGAATCTCATTTCAGGAGCATTCATGAACTCTAACTTTCATAAGGAATATATAGAAAAKTATAGAGGAACATCAACTTCGAATTTTACCAAAGGTACACCAAGATCTCTCCTCTGTCTCTTCTAAATATCAAGGTATGAAACGTCCTATAAAAAATGTTATCCTTAAAATTCCAAGATGACCTRAAACTGATTTCTCCATTCATTCTTTACTAAACCATTTTTCACACATGCACTTTATCACAATTATTTCTATTTTTATTATTTTTCATAACCCTTCATTATCGTACATTTCCATTAATTAAATAATTAATTCTCAAAYACCATAGAAAAATATCCCAAACCACGGGAAAATACCCTGAAACCATGGSTTTGAAACCACCATTTCACCTTTTACTTTTTCACATGCACCCCTTTTATAATATACTTGTAGAMTTGTATACAAATCAATRTTGGAAATGTGGTGTTCATTGAAATTTTGTAATATTACATTAATGACATTGTTGGCACGTGGTTATAACTCCCTATATTAAGTTCAATCAACCAGCAAAACCCTTCAGATACCATTCCTTTTGGCATCACCTGCATTCAAGTGAAGACTGACCCGAGGTATCTATTGGGAATGCAAGAACCTAGTTTTTGCAGGGACAAGGGGATGTGAGGATATCATCATATCCATTACTATTTATTAACCCTATGCACAATATCCTTATTCATATCGTTCGATTAGTTAAAAAGCCCCATTATGCAGAATCCTTATAACATAAATTGCAACATAATTAACCCAATGTAACATTAATTATTGTTGTGCATAAATCATATAATAAACATATCTATGCTAATCATTCATAAAAATAACATCCATGAAAAACCACATCAAAGGATAGATTCATACACACAAATTAACGTGGTTCACCCAATCCTTGGGCTACAACCATAATGAGTGGATTCTATATTAATCTTCATGTAGTAATCATCTCATGATTGTACACTACGCTTACAATAGATGAAACATATTATACCCCCAATCTATCCTAGCCTCTTTGTAGTGCACTCCTCTCTGCAAATCTCTCCAAAACCCTAATTAAATCTTCTCACTCATAAGCAACCTAATCTCTCTTTTTCATCAGGTTATTCTTCCCCAACCTATTACATATTTATACATAGAGTTAGGGCTCATAACCCTAATAGTGTATCCCAAAACCCTCACAGATCCGAGTTGTTTTTCTTCTTTTTCTCTAGCATGTTGGTTTTCCTTCCTTTTTTATTTTATACTGAATTGTTTATTTCCTTCCTTCTTTTGTGTGTTCTCTAACTTCTTATTTAACCTCGCAAACTTCTCTCTTTTGTCTTCTCTTCAAAACTTAGTTATTCAAACTTCATATCCAACAAACATCATTAATCCTTGCATATCAATGAAAATAATTCCAATAATATCTCCCTTTGTCATTGATGGTAATATTATAATGCAACACATAGTCCACCATGCATAGAAATACTTTTCCCTCTATCTACAACTATGTCTCTCTATGTAACTCTCCTAGAGATAGAGAGAATTCCCCCCCTGTCTCCAACTCTCCCCCTTTGACATCAATGGAAAACATATGCTCCCCATGAACATTTTGTAACATCCCTGGCCCACTAAAGATCGGGAAATACTACTGCGGAATAACACTTATATAATATGCATTTAAATGAAGATAAATGACTTTACACAGAGTAAGTACATAATTAATGCTAATATACATCACCAAGGAAATTAACAATAACTCATATGCACAACAAAATTCATGAAAAAATATAAGCATTTGATGCAGGAGCATCGCTCACTCATCAAGCGAGCCAGCACATGGAGCAGAAAGGACAGTTGGACAGTGCCAGCACACATTTTGAAATGCTTCAAATATTGTTGCGTCGATCTTTATTGAAGTCAGTCTTAAAGAAGTGCACTTGTATTGTAAAGGGGACCTTGAGCCTTTAAGATCTCGTCCTTAGTAGATAGGAAGGCATTTAATAGATTTAATGTTGTTAGATAGGAATTAATTGTAGATTTGATAGTTGTAGAATTCGAGAGGGAAAACAGATATAGACACCCTCCTTTGTATCATTTTATGATTCAGAATCATAAAATAGGAGCAAGGAGAGAAGAGCAAGCAGAGAACTTGTGGAGAACACCCATGTACAGATTGAATTAATAGAAGAGAGTCTTTGATTCAATTTCATGACTGGTGTTGTTTTTCTGTGTGTGTTGTTTATATGCTCTTGACTGAAGGTTTTCCTTGTATGCATTTGCTTTGAATATGTTGTGCATGGGATTTCAGGGTTTTTAACTGAAGTCTGAGAGAGAGGAGAATAAGTTTCAATTGTTTCTCGGTCTGAGCTAGGAGATTCCTGCATAGAGTGTAGTCGAATTCATCCGCATAGAGTGCGTTGATGAGGCTAGACAGTTAAACTCTTATTTCTCATTCGCCCAGAAGTTGATTCGGTTTGGAAGAGTCATGCAGGAGAACTGCAAGCTGAATTTGAAGTCTCAGTAGCTAGTCTGAGCATAGGAAGATAGGGATTACTGTGGCTGCAAGTGCACAGGATCTGAAGGACTCAACACTTGGGAATTGTTGAGGATAGAGTGCGAGAAGCATGTGCGAAGTCCCTGAGGGAGTCAGAGTTGACAAGCTCAAGAGGGATAGTTCCTTTGTGATATCGTTGAAACGAGCACAGAGAGTTCACATTGACGAAGGAGCGGGTGGAAGTATTAAGCGCAGGTTCAGAGAATGAGTCGTCGTAGAGGCACTCGGTCATTTCTAAGAAATCCTTCAACGAGAAGAAGCCAACGACCAGGATTCATAGGGTAGATCAGCAAAGTCCCGATAACTGTTAGATCATGTACAGAGTTGTGCAGGGTTTAAGCGCGGGCGTGTAGGAAGGAGAGTCATCGGGGCTCGACTGATCAGGATATCGGGGTTTCCATGGTCGTAGGATTCGTATGGAACGAAATCGCAATTAGCAATTCCTCGAGAAGATCAAGATCGTTGATTCGACAGGGATACATGGCATGGGATACCGGAGAGCTGGGGTTCGGCACTTCATATTTATCGGTGTCGAAAGAACCATGGAGAAATAGCGAAATTTCGAGCTGCGAAGGGTCCCACTGTTATAGTGGTTGGAGTTGACAAGTGTCACGCATATCGGGGTTCGAAACTTGAAAGGTCCTGTGGATCATGACAATAGAAATTGTGAATTCCTTAATCATGATTTCCTGATTTACGTGGAAGGCGTGGGGTCAAGGCGGCATTTCAGAGGATAGGTGGCATCGCATATCGGCATTTGGGGAATTTTGAGGTGAGTGTTTTGGGACCTCGCGAATATTGATCTCCCGATGAGGAGTGAGGCCGCCGTGAGAAAATAGTCATCGAGGTTCGGGGAATTGAAAGACCCGATCTCGTGAGTGTCGGACTCGCGATCCTGTGAGTTCCGATTTCCCGATAGAGAAAAGGGAGATCACCAGGAAATCCTGTGGGTGCAGAAAAGTCTTGATACGAGATTTAAAGAGGGATACAACTCTTCGGGCCAATGTGAGAGAGAAGGTCCTGGTGGAAGAGGGACGCGTGAGGGAGGCATTCCTGCACCAGCATCACAGACGTGCAAAACATGATATTAAGCATAAACTGATACTTATCTTTGAAACTATGGTAATTCCTCCAACTATGTGCAGAACTTCCACGAACCTAAGTAACATAACTATTCCACTTGCAAATTTGTGCACACAAACCTTTTTTTCATTTTCATATCATGTTGGTATCAGAGAAAAAGGTTTTGAAGGTTTGATTGTTTGCAAGTGTTTTTTTTCTGATGCTTATAAGGTTGAAGCTCACAAGAGGAGAAGTTCAACTTGTAGATCCAATTTCTCAACTTTCAAGAAGGAGAACTACACATTCACCTCAATCCTCTAGGAGGTATTCACTAAGTATGGATCATGAGGAGAGGCACGAAACTCTTACTTCAGAAGATGAAACTTTCATAAAATATTTTTATGATATGACATAAATGGTGAAAGTTGTATTTCAAGAAAGGAATGCAAGGTTGCAAGGTGAAAACTCAAATACTCCAAGGGGTAATGAAGATAGTGGTGATAAAACTCCAAAAGTAAGTGGAGGGAATGGTTATACTCCACCTCCTTCACCTCCATATTCCAATTGTTATATCATTTCACAACCACCTCCAAATTCTCCAAAATAACATGGTAAAATTCCTCCACAAAATCCTTTTCTTAAGCTTGCTATTAAGTTTGAATTGCCTATGTACAATGGAGAGGCAAATGTTGAGAAATTGTATAATTGGATTCCTCAGATTAAAGTGTATTATAGGATACAAAGAATCAAATATGATGAAACTAAGATTCATCTTGCTTCTCTTATATTGGAAAGTGAAACACTCATTTGGTGGGAAGCCAAGACTCGAGAGGACATGAAGAAACATGGTAAAGTTTTATCCTCTTGGAATTATTTTATTGTTGCACTTAAAAGGAAATTTTATCCATTAGCATACATGCAGAAAGCTATTATGGATTGGAAAATTTTTAGACAAGCTAAAGGGAAAACTGTGCAAAGATACACTCAAGAATTTAGAAGAAGATCTTTGATTTTGGATATAGATTTATCTTCTCAAGAAAATTTACTCAAATATATTGGGGGATTGCATAGATACTTGAGGCACACAATACATATGTTTAACCCTACAAATATAGATGAAGTTTGTGTACAGGCAAATTATTTGGAAGCAAGAGGGAGGAATGAACCTCAAGAGGGCAGAAAGAATCCATTTGTTAATGGAGACAAGGGAAAGAAGAAATTCAAGGGAAATGGAAGAAATAATTCTTCGGTCAAGAAAGAGGGAGAGAAACTCACATGTAAACACTGATAAAAAAATGGCCATGATGAATACCATTTTTGGAAACGTAATCCTCAAAAGAGACCCAAAAATTTCAACAACAAAGGGAAACCAAAGACTATTGCAACTGCACAACATGATTTAAGTTCTGATTCAAGAGATAAAAATTTTTTTACAGCCATGGGTTTTCAATGTAAGGATTCTATTGCAAGTACTAGTTATTCAAGTAGTAGACTCAATGAAACTCAACATGAAAAATAAAGAATGGACTTTTTCCAGATAAGGGTAAATTCAAATCATACCAAGATAGATACTCTATTTCATATTGGGTCTCAAGCAAACCTCGTTGCTGAAAACACAGTTAAGAAATTGCATTTGGAAACTAATCCTCATCCTAAACCATATCCTCTATGATGGATATGTGACAATCCCAAATTGTATGTGACAAGAAGATGTAAACTTAGATTTTCCATCGCTGCAAACTTTATAGCTGAGGTTAGAGGTTGATGTTATTCCATTGGATATTTGTGGTATTATGTTGGGAAGCCCATATTTATATGATAGGAGAGATATCTTTCATTGTCATGAGAACAAGTATCAATTAAAAAAAAATGGAGTTGAGTACATTGTTAGAGAACATACAAAGAAGTTGAATTTGTCACATTTAAATGTTGGACAAATGAAGAGATTAGTCAATGCTAGTAAAACTTTGTACTCTTGGTGATCAAACCCAAACAAAATGTTGAAAAAGAAGCTTTCCGAGGTTGTGATGAAAAGTTGAAATCTGATTTATATGAGGTTGTTAACCAATATGACGAGATGTTTCAGGAACCAAAAGGATTGCCTCTTAAAAGGGGTATCCAACATGAGATACAATTGCAACAATATTGTCCTCTTCCAAACATTGGTATTTACAGGATATCTGTCATGGAGAATGTTGAAATTAAAAAACAAATCCAAGAGTTGCTTGACAAAGGGGTTATCATGCCAAGCACATCGCCATGAGGGTCACCAATTGTTTTACTACCAAATAAAGAAGGTACATGGCGCATGTGTGTAGATTCTAGAGCCTGGAACAAGATTACGGTAAAGAATCATTATCCCCTTCCTTGAATTGATGATTTTCTTGATCAATTGAAAGATGTTAAGTATTTTACTAAGTTGTATTTGAGAAGTAGATATCATCATATTAGTATTGTTGAAGGAGACACATGGAAGATATATTTAAAAACAAAGCAAGGTTTGTTTGAATGGAGGGTTATTCCATTTGGACTTTGTAATTCTCCTGCTACATTCATGAGAGTTATGAATGATGTCTTAAGGCCTTTTCTTGACGATTGTGTGATTTTCTACTTGGATGAAATTTTGATATTTAGAAAATATCGTGAAAGAATGCTATGCATGTAAAGCAAGTTTTAGATGTCTTGAAGAAATAAAAGGTGTTTTTAAAGATGTCTAAATGTGAGTTTGGAAAGACATCACTTATTTAGTTGGGACATATTGTTGGAGGAGGAGAATGGAAAATAGATTCTTCCAAGGTCAAAGTCATTTTGGATTGGCCCAAGACCAACAATGTGACATGGGTAATAATAGTTTTGGGAGCAACCCAATATTGGAGAAATTTTATTGCTAACTTCTCTTCAATTGCAACTCCATTACACGTAGTGACAAGCATCAAGAAAGTTTTCCAATGGGGAGGCAAGAAACAAAAATATTTTTATGCATTGAAGGAGAATATTAGTTCAGCTCTAGTTCTTGCACTTCATAATTTTAGACAACCATTTGAGATCCAGACAAATGCAAGTAACTATGCAATGGGAGCAGCCTTGTTGCAACATTGTAATCCCATTTGTTTTCATTATGAAACTTTTAATGGTGTTGTGATTAATTATCCTACATATGATAAAGAATTGTATGCATTGGTGCAAAGTGTGAAAAAATGGAAACAATATTTGTTGGTAAAATAAGCTATCATTCACACATATAATCAATCATTGTAATACATACAATCACAAACAAAGCTACAACAAGCAAGGCACTTCAAATGGATGGGTTTCCTACCAAATTTCCACATGGTTATGAGGTATAAGAAATACATTTATAAAAAACATTGTTGATATGTTTTCTAGGCCTATTGTTAGTGATTTAGTTATTCTTAAGCATGATTCTACCATGCATCGGAGTTATGTTCAACAATATGCTTTAGATGTTGATTTTAAAGAGGTTTCTACAACTTTGTGTCAACTTAACCAAGTTGAGGAATTGGATTACCATGTGCATGATAAGATTTTCTATCGTCTTGGAAAGCTATGTATTCCACAGGGTGAAAGATTTAACATCATAAGGGAGTCATATTCTTCTCTTATTGTTGGCCACTTTAGTGTAGGCAAGACAATGACTAATTTGAAAAGGTATTTGTATTGGCCTAAAACAAATGAAAGTGTTTCAAGATATGTAAGAGGATGTTATTTATGTGCTACAAGTAATCATAGAAATAGAAAGTTGGGTTTGTATACTCCACTTCCGGTTCCTTCTCATCCTTGGGAAATAATTTCCATGGATTTAGTAGGAGGTCTCCCTATGTCAAAAAATAGTCATGATTATATTTATGGTGTGGATTACCATTTCAACAAAATGTGTATTTTGAAGCCTTGTAAGAGGTTGGTTACAACTGAACAAACAACACAAATGTTATTTCAACATGTTTGGGTACATTTTGGGTTGCCCAAATCCATTATTTCTGATCAATATTCCGGAGTTATTGGGAAATTTTGGTCAAGCTTATGGGCACTCATGGACAACAAGCTCAAAAAGAGAACAACATTTCATCCACAAATTGATGGTCAAACAAAGGTGGTGAATAGAATAGTAGTAAATATTATTTGTGGTTATTGACACAAACATCCTAAGATTTGGGATGAGCACCTACACTATAATGATCCCAAGCCATTATGCAAGGATCATCACTGTTTTGGTGTCTTTTTAAAACTTTTTCTGAGTGAGGTATTTCATCAAACACTTTGTTGATCTACCTTTTAGATGTGTTTATATGTGTGTATGAAACAAACAACAAAAAGAGATAACCATGGAACATACCTCAACAATATGCAATAAGATAGACAAGCCAAAACATCTCAATTCTTCTTTATTCATAAAATAGAGAAACCTGCTACAATGAAGATGCCGAT
>ML807198.1:215018-226103 GCA_009831015.1 Picea engelmannii
ATAAAGAATTTTAAATGTTTTAGGGATTTGTTTTTTTAATTTTCTATGGTACAAATATGGATAGGCAATCTTTGTCAAAAGTGCAATTTTTGAGTGGTCAAATAACTTCCAAAGGAGAAGGTGGGTTGGATTGGAAAATATAACAAACTCTAAGTCAATTAAAAGATTTTGAATGGAATAGATATAAAGAAGAAGACCAAATTGATGAACACCATCATATGGAGTGCCTTAAGAGGACTTTGGGATTTTGTTCAAGTATTGAGCTTGGCATTTTTAACTTGGTATTTGTGGTTTTGGATGGAAATATGCATATTAAAGATGGATTAAGGATGTTGGATATGTTGAGCACACACTTAGATTGAGATGGGGGGATGAATCGGTAGAAGGAAATTTTCAATTTTTTCAAACATTCATCAACCATAAGAAAACAATCACATATTAACTACAGAACATGGAATAAAAGATTTATGTGGAAACCCTTTTGGGGGGAAACCATGAAAGTTTTATTTATAATTCTTTGGAGTCACCGACGTACTGCTACAAATATTTGTAGGCACCAACTTACTAGAGAAATCAATTTCCAATTGATACAAATGCTATTAGGATACAACCTACTCTTACATATCTTTGTAGACCAATCTACTGGAGACACCAATCCCCACCGCTAATTACCAACTTAGCAAGAGACATTAATCTCGTTTAGATATTTGTAGACACTAATCTATAAGAGACACCAATCTCCTCCATCTTGAATTGAATTAGCAAGAGACACCAATCTCTTATAGATCTTCGTAGAAACCAATCTACTAGAGACATCAATCCCCGCCACTAAGCACCAACTTAGCAAGATAGACCAATCTCTTACATATCTTAGTAGACACCAATCTACTAAAGACACCAATCTTCGCCAAGTATGCTTGTTATTTCTGTCATCACTAGTGTTATTGGATATATCCGTAAATGAGGACATAAATTGATCTCCCTAGATCCACCTAGATCTAGAACAAAACAAGACAAGACATGGTATTTTCCCTAATCTCTAACCATTGAATCTACTGTCAAAGAAAAGATGGGTAACATACCTTTGAATATTAGTTCCTTATGACTTTGTTGTCCCTACTTCACTCTAGTGCTCTTGTGTTATTGATCCTGCAATGAAACACAAACCAACCAAAGTGAAAGCAATACTATTATATTCAATGAAGACTTATACATGTGATCAATGAATCATGTAATAAAATGAGAATGATTTTATGGGAAATAAACATGCCACTGTATTATATTAAGAGAAAGTGGAAGATACAACCAAACAGCCTTGATGTCGCTAAGTTCCCTTTTGGTGGTCCTTTCTCTTGACACACACACTTGCTCCAAGCTTGGATGGAGATGATCCACAATAACTTGATAAGATGAGATGATGCCTTCAAGCATCCGATGTAGAGTACCTGACACAATTCACATCTTATTCAACCTTAATTGTTCCTTACTTGCTCTTGCTTAATGATTTTTCTTACTCAATGCTTAACCTTTTCCATGAAAAAACCATCATTATATAGGAGAAAGAGAGATGGTTAAAGAGATCAAGATGATCCCACCAAATCAGAGAGGTGGGTAGGATCTCAACCACACGGATGCCACTTCATATTCTAGAAGATTCCTTCTAGAGCTTTCGTGAACTTCTTCCTTTTTCTCAGTTTTAGAATGTCGTCGCACCCTGTCTATATAGCTTCCTGCGAAAACCCTGTGGGATAGGTTTAGAGAATACTACAGAAATCAGGCATTTACGCACTGTATAATACTACTAGCATGTTGTGTCCTTCTAAAAACAAGCCTTGTAGAGAAGGAAAGCAATTAATTTTCTCAGGGGAAAGATCCTTTTGAGAGGCTGGATACATGCTTGTAGACACATCAACAGGGTGACCAAAATAATATGTAACAAAATGCCCCCCAAAGTATGAGTTTGGAATTTGTGACAACCGAAATACTTTGTAGAACATGTGTGTGTGTCAGAAACAAGGAGCACACCAATAAGGAACCTTCAAAAAACAAAGCATCTGCATAATCATCATACCATTTATGAGGTAGGCATTCCCATGCTCAGACTACAAGTTATTTAAACCATAAATGTAATTCATGGCCACCAATAATACCCTGTGGATCCATGTCATCAAGATTCTATATAGCCACTACGAATATAGTGTGGATCTATGCTCTACAAAATTGAAATTTGGACATAGCCACGAGACATACAAAGTGGATCTATGTGTCAATACAAATCATAAATATTCCATCGCAACCTGGATCAAAATGATGAGATCCAGGGTCTTCAATACCTTCATCCATAAGTATGAATCTAGCCATGCGATTATAGGTGTTGAAGTCGAACATGGTAGAAACCACTTGATTACTGGTCATTGATGAAAACCTTTAACAAGTGCAATGGAAATCACTATTGATGTCAATGAATCCCAAGGTACCTTAGTACAATCCATCGAATGTGAATAAATGATTTGAAGTCGAACACTCGATAGAATCTCTCGATTAGGGACCAATGATGTGAATCCATTGTCGAAAGTGAAGAAACCTTCCATTGAGGCATGCAGGCTCTAAGGTACTAAATGATTTCTAAGTCTTATTCCTGGATGATGAGTTGAATTCGACAGAAAAATACTCATCATAGGAGGGCCTTGATGTATACCCCATCAATGATGCGAAATAAGTAACAGATTTAGGGTAGATCAAAGTATGAAAATGATTTGAAACCGACATAGGGAAGGTCGACATGGTAAGAATTGATAACTGCAGATGGATGTTGTGATAGAAGGCTTCTACAAGGTTGGAATTCTCTTGAAAATATGAACGACGCGACAATGGTCTTGAAAGCATTGACCCAAAGACGACCCAAGATATGAACTTGCATAAGGTTAGACGAGAGACAAATGAATTTCCCAACCCAGGTTCAATGACGAAGGGGGTGTCATGTTTAAGAGTGACTATTACTTCCACTAACACAAATACTGAGACATATTTCTTTCCCAAATTTCCCCCCACCATTTCTCGCGAGTGCCTCTTTATTTTTATGTAAGCTTGAGGAGGATAACATATGCTTCTTGATGTAAGCTCATCTTTCAGATGAGTCCCTCGAAGTATGTTTAACGAACCCTAAGAAGGAGTGGTTCGGTCCCATATGGGTCTTTCGATGTTCGTTTAACGAGTCCAAAGATAGAAAACTCGAGGTTTTTCATGTTTAGAGAGTCTAAAAAACACTTAGAGAGAACTCTCTCAGTTCCTTTTTCGTAAAGTAGTTCGATGAGATCGAAAAAGTGAAAAACTATCTTCCATCAAACGTTTTCTTCAAATACCTTTATGAGCATGAAAAGAACAAGGTCTCTCGACAATATTTTTTTTTTATGCAGCATGAAAAGAGATTAAAGGATACTCCATGAGCTTTTTTTTCTGCATTACCACGACGAGTACGAAAAGATGACAAAGATATACTTGGTTGTGTTCTCATATATTTTCAAGAACGAGAACGAACAAAGACTAGGCTTGAGGTTTTTCTGAAAAACATTAAAATGTACTTGTACATGTGACAAACAGAAAAATAAATCAAGAAAAATATATGTATTTCACTGTTCAAGATCCTAGTTCTTCCATCTGCAAGAAAAAAAAACACTCAAGAGACCATTAGACCTTTAGGTTCTAGAGAAAATGCACAAAATAATATGAAATATCAATAGAAAAAGTAAAAATGAAATAAATATAGGTAAAATCTCTTTTTTAATATTTCATTTGCATTTTGCCCAAAACTTTCCTAGAAACCCTATTTTACCTCAGAATTTGGTTGTCGATTGCGTGAGGTACGGGTGACCATTCAACAAACGTCTTCTGTCAAAACGGTAATCTTCTCGTCCTCTTGCTTTTCAATGGATTAAATTTCATTTTTATTGGTGTAAAAGTGAGTTTTGAGTTGAATTCTAGGTCGGTAGGTGCACATAGGGGCCGTTGCAGGTGACTTATGTCGGGACCTGTGGAAACCATGGGTTTCCAAAAGAGGATTATGTTTCACCTACGAAAACCCCTTACTATGTGGAATACTCCACCTGCGGCAGCCAAAAATCAAATTTCCTTCACATGTGTTTAGGCAATAAAAACTTTTCAAAGCAGCAAATGAGGATACTAATTTCCCTTTACTGTACCAATGTAGGTTTTTGATCATCCAAATGTTGGAGTGGAGGGAGAGGGAACACGAAGATGATTATTTCATTTCATTGAATGACCAGGGTACAATAATTCCCTCTGACAGTGTGGTTTACTGAAGTTCTTTAAAATCCAGGGCATGAAGGCCCAATTGAGGTTGTTGGAGTACCTAGTCCACATGTGGGATGTGGACCAACAGGTGTTTCATGTGGATGCCCACATACTTTCTTTAGATATCGAGAATATTTATTTCTTGACGGGGTTATCTCGTCATAGATCTCATGTGACTTTGAGAGGAGACAAAGGTGGTGGTCTACCAATGAGTGAGTATCTTCATCGATACTGTGATCTTGAGGCAGAGAGACACAAGGGAAACGTTTCCATCAGAGGTGTCCTGGATTTACCCCTCCGAACTATTCTTTTTACCATTGCACGTATGGAGGGGAGTGCATATCCTCACATGGCCCTCCAAAGATAATTTCAATATGCAGTGGAGTGCATGGAGCCTCAAGTTTTTAGCTAGAGCGATGAAGTTCTTCGTAGCATGAAGAAAAAACTAACAAAATGCAAGAAAGGGGACCTGAAACAATTTGGATACAGATCTATCTTAGTGTATTTCTTCCTATAGAGGGTCCCCCATTTAAGTTTATAGGTATACTGGGGCATACCGGCTCCACAAGATCCAAGGATGAAGAAGTGGTGTGACCTCATGGCCCAACATGTGGCCAACCCCATCATGAAGTATAATGATGTATTTTTTGACTGGTTGAGGCCTCCAATTCTGATGGTAGACAATTATGCATATGTCAGGTTGGATTTTAGAGGTGAACCCGACTTGGTTCTATCTAAGGGATTTCAGTGGGGAGACCTAGGTAAGAAAGACATTTTGTTTTTATGATATTTTTGTGAATTTTGAAATAAAAAATGCTTTTTATGCTTTCAATCCAATGACTAATCAAAAAAATTTGAGAATGTAGATGTAGGGCCACATCGACCTCCGGGTACATCCCCTATTCAGAGATGAGGGGAAGAAGCCATGGTGAACTAACCTTGAATCAAATAAGGGATCTACAACCTTTTGAGAAATGAGATATTGACTTTGAGGGATATATTAAACCTCCTACTCTCCAATTCTAAATATTGATATATCATTACGACAATTGATTATCTCACTAAACGGGAAAAAGTTGCACCTAAATAGGATTTTATGATTGATAATGTATCCAAATTTATTTTTTATAATTTTATTAGAAGGTTTGGTTTCTCAAGGAATTTGACCCATGACCAAGGTAGGAACTTATTGAACACCACTATAGCTACTTTGAGTAGGGAATTTCTTATCTAGCATCATAAAAGTATCCCATCATCCTTAGGCAAATGAGACTAGATGATTCTTCAAAAGATGATTCATCTCATCTTGCATAGCTTGTTACCATTCAGGTTTTCCTTGTGCATCTGATTAAGAGATAGGATCACAAGTCTCAAGAACATGTGCACATGTCTGATGAGAAGAACCTTTGACACTACAACCATAGTGGTTGAAGGTGTCGAAGGAGTACCATTGAGTATAATGGGTATGGGAGTTGAAGGACTCCTAATATCTTTCTAACTTGATATAGTAATCATCCTTGTATGATCACAAGTCTATTAAGTGGAGGTTTATGTACCAAGTATGATAAATTTGTGCATTTTATAAGGAAAAGACTCAAATGAGGTGGTAACTATAACAAGTGGTGAGAACTACGGGGAATCTGGTCTAGCTCTAAGATGAATCAAGACTCGTGATATAAAGAAAAAAAAATTCTAAGGCCAAATAGTAGTCAACGAGCAAACCAAAGTAAAATAAACAAAAGGCCAATATGCACACAAACATGATAAAGTGGTTGAAAGGGGTCTCCCTGTGTAAAGTAGGTATGCCTCACCCAAGATGATTATGAGACTCATCTTCTAAAGATCGAAGGTAACTGAATATGTTATAAGGCCCCTTGTGGGATTAACAACCAGTTGGTAAGATCCCCCCAAAGAGGTAATCCTACATAAAGGATGTGTGTTTTTTTACCCTTATCTGACCTAGGGTACCTGTAGAATAACCCCTGCAAGTAACCTATGTGGTACATAAGTTAATAAACTAAGAAACCATGATATAATTGATGCACATGAGAACAACCATAAGTTCGATCCAACGTATTGGAAGGGTAAGAAATCTCTAAACTAGGAAAGCATCGCCTCTCACAGAGGTAAAGGTACTAGCAATATCCCCATATATGAATAGATCCACAAAAATATATCTGACACTAAGAAGGTATTGAGGGGATATCCCTTCAACCAACCTCGCGTGACCTTGTTCTTAACTCTGGTGTAAGTGAAACCTCCTGATATTAGTGATTATACAATCGATTTCTCCACTCCCTTAGTCAGACACATATGTTGATTTAATAGCCTTGGAGATGTTTACTCACAAAATCCTATTCCAAGGCTCTAAATCCTAAGCTAGTTTGTGTGCCCTAGAAAATAAAATTGTTACTAATCAATTTTAAGTTATATGTGTTACTTTTAGTGTCCTTTATTACTCAAAACATTGTGGTCGTGAAACTAATTATGTTATGACTCAACAAGTAAAATAAATGAATATGAACACAATGCAAAGTCCTAAATTCAATTCCCAATAAATGATATTCTTTTCAGAATGCAATTTTCAATTTAGTAGTTCTGCAATACTAAATAATATACATATTTCTTTACATGTACTAAGATCAATGATAAATACCATACATTCATGTTAGAATTTATCCATTGGTGAACCATACATTCATGTTATAATTTATCCATTGGTGAACCATAAACCTACATTGACAGATCCATAATATCTAGAGGACATAATCAAAATATTATACATACCTAAATAGTGATTTATAAATTTAGCAATTGAACATGCAACAAAAAAATTGAGGTGGTGCTCAACATCATGCCTCAAACATGGCAAATAAAAATGTTTTCGTAAAGTTGCAACTATATTTGATGTGACAAAATTCCCAACCAACTTCAAGAAATGAGATTACGAAATCAACAAATCCCTATGTTCACTTGCAAGTGAGCACGTCCTATCAAGTCAATACAAAAAAATATTTATTCATATGAAGATCTACCGAATTAATAATAACTCTTGTGTAGGTAGTGTTGAATCCTTATTGAATGGTTGCATAAAATTTCACAAAATTTATGTGTGTATAGTAGTCTACATTTTTATCTCTTCAATGTAAATGTTTGAGAAACAATTGGAATTTCTATAAGAAATTCCATTTCATATGTGGTTTGTTCTCAATTTTTCTCTAGGTCTATACTGGCTTATGTTTAGATTGAATAATAATTTATTTTCCCTATACATAGTGTCTCCATTAGTGAACTACTTAAGAAATGGAGCACATCTCTCTATCACGAATTCAAAATTTGTGGATTGTGTCATTGAATGTCTCTAAGTAAAAAACAATGGAATGACATAGTTGTGTCAAAAAAATACCTATCCCATAGTCATATGCATCATAATCTGTATCAAAAGGATGAGCAACATATAGTAGTGTAAGAATAGGTGTAGTGCATAGCTTCAACATATTCACTTATTCAAAAACATGTTGTTGCACATTGGTGTTAATGATGAAGCCTTGTTTCCTCAAATTTCCTCTTAAGATTAACACCATAGGGTTGAACTAGTGAAGGAAATAGAGGTGAGAGGAAACAACTATTATGAGGGAGGGTGAAATTTTGAAATGCTAGCCTACAAATAGTGAGGGAATTAGAGGTGGAATTATCGTGAGGTGACATGAATTGATGATATTAAACGGAACCATCAAAGGCATTGGTGATGGTGGGGTGATATTATCAATATTTTGAAAAGGAACCATTGAAGGCACTAATATTAATTTTAAGGTGACATTAGTGAGGCCATGTGCCATTGATTCTAGTTGAAAGGCATCGTTGAAGGCATGAGGTGAATATTTTAGCATGGGGATGGAAAAGGAACCATCAATTTCTTATGGATATGGTGAACCATACATTCATGTTAGATTTTATCCATTGGTGAACTCTTTACTATGTATATTCTCTTCAATATGCTTCATATTTTTGAAGCTACACATTTGGTTCAAGGCACACCCTCTCTTACTTGGTATATGATTCAAGGGAACCATAACTTCTTGGAGCCATATTTCCTCACCCATAGCTAAAAAATGGGAATTTTGAAGTGTGCTATAAAAATTGAAGCTAGATATACAATATCAAGGGATGTTGAACCTATTTTAGAAAGTTTTCAAGGCCAAAAACCACTCAAAAAAGATGAAAATTGTAAAAATTAGTTTTTCCCCAAAAATGATAAATATAGGATATGTTAAATATTTTTCAAAATTGACATTGATTGGATTCAAAACTATAATTTCCATCCTCAAATTGTGGATCAAATATATGATATCTTGGAAACGTAGCGGGAGGGGGGAATCAATATATGAATTGGTATATAATGATTATCTTGAATAGATCCTTGTCATCCATAATTAAAACTATGCTCGGATCAAACAAGAAATGATAGGAGCCTTCTAAGAGAGTCTCCAACAAAAATTTTAATACAAGAAAAAACCTAAGCATACCAATTTAAAAAAAATTATCTTAGGGAAATCATGTAAGAAGAAACAAAAGGAAAGGCAAGTCAATCCCAATTTTTAGGGTTATGAAACCAATAAAAAACATGGAAAACATTGAACCATAGGGAATTTGTAAGAAAGGGAAAACTTGAATGTATTTACCTACAAAAACGAAGGGACAAGATTATATGATTCCAACCTTCTATGTTAAAGAAAAATCAGTATATTCTGTTCTTGGAACAAACTAAGGATCCTTGTCATACCTTAACTTTTCCGACCATTTGTAATGATCCCAAGCCATTATGCAAGGATCATCACTGTTTTGGTGTCTTTTTAAAACTTTTTCTTGGTTGTGGTATTTCATCAAACACTTTGTTGATCTACCTTTTAGATGTGTTTATATGTGTGTATGCAGCAAATAGCAGAAAGAGATAACCATGGAACATACCTCAACCATATTCAATAAGATAGAGAAGCCAAAACATCTCAATTCTTCTTTATTCATAAAATAGAGAAACCTGCTACAACGAAGATGCCGATATGGAATGCTCAACAGATGGCCAAGAAGATAGACAATAGATAAGAGATGCTACAAAATGCTCCCGCTAATACAAAAGATGCCCCCAAAGGTTGAATGAGAAATGAAGATCAATACAAGTAGATCTGAATGCCAAACTCTCCAGCTAAAGAATGCCACGCTCCAATAGAAGGCTGAAACCCTCAATAACTCGGTCCTGCTGCCAAAAGTGTCCAATCACCCTAATAAATATGCCAACTAATAGATCGGGTGATGGTAAGAACAACCCATGTGATCGAATCTCCAAGATCCCTCTCAATCTCGGTAGATCTGAAATCCCCCACTGAATGGTGCGCCCCACTAGTTGACTAAAACCCTAGATAATTCGGCCCTGCTACCAAAAGTGTCCAATCACCCTAATAAATATGCCAATTTATAGATCGGGTGATGGTAAGAACAACCCAGGTGACCGAATCTCCAATATCTGTCTCAATCTCTGTAGATCTGAAATCCCCCACTGAATGGTGTGCCCCACTAGATGACTGAAACCCTAGATAATTCAGCCCTGCTGAAGGAGGCTTCCAAATGCTCTGAAACTCTCCAGAAATATAGATCGGGACACTACAAGTCACTAGGTAAAGTCTCAGGGTTAGATCTGAAGTGTAACCCCTCCAAACAGACTAGATCTGGATCTCAAAAACACCCTCCTTCTCTTCAATTCGCCCCACTGCTCAAGAAATAATCTGAGCCATAAAACTGTCTCAGAAAGCACTAGATATGATTTCCAAGGCCCTACAATGAAAACCCAAGTGATAGAATCATCAACGGCCCTTCCAATCTCCTACAACGAATCTCTCTCCAAAGACGGTGCGCCCCTCTTGCTAGAATCCCTCAACTGGTGCGCCCTCTCTCTATCTGCACATGAAACTGATGTAGAATCCTCCTGCAACTGAGTAGATCTGGAACTAGAATGGTGTGGGAGAGTATTGCATCTCCGAGACCAAGCTTGTGACAAGATAGGTGGAATCTTTCACCACCGAATCGTCCTCTAGGGTTTGTTATGTCAAAAGTTAAAACCCCCAAAACCCCCAATATTGGGCTCACTAGCTAGAAGCCATAAATCAAAATAAGACCATACATGAATGATGAGTAGAGGCCCTTGCCTTCCTTTTATACGTTTTGTCTCACCTTGTCCCTCCAAAGTGACTTTCATTTTATTAATATTTAATTAATTAATTAAATCACTTTAATTAATTAACTAACCTTTTTACCTCTGAAAATCTCCTTATCTCTCCTTGTGGCTTCCCTGGCCACTGAAAGTCACTTCTAGCCATCCCATCCTGTAGTGTTGCTCCTCCCAATTCCAATGAGCTATTACACTGATAGGTTCCTCCAAGTAATGTGCCCCAAATGCCCTCTTCAATGATTTTAATTAACTTATAGCTCAAAATAGTCAAAATCATGGAAATCGTCGGAATGGAACAAAACCAAAGCCAACCTGTGCGGAATGGCTCATAATGATGGAATATGATGATAAATTCCAATTGGACCCCACAATGCCTCTCAAATACCTCTGTACTCGCTATAACATCCATCTGGTTACTCTGGTCATCATAAGTCTCTGCCCTGTGATGATGTCCCAAAGTGGGGACATTACAATCCTCCCTGCTAGAAAATTGCTTGTCCTCAAGAAATAGCCAAATCCACTCAACTAAAATCCCAGGATCCCATGTCCAC
>ML807198.1:226203-250184 GCA_009831015.1 Picea engelmannii
GGGAACTAATCCTCCACCAAACCTCTCCATGCCATATTTGGCATCCCTTAACTTTCTTGATTTAACAAAACTCACGAATAGTCCCATTTTGCATGATCCCACTTGGCCCAATATGCCTACCAAACTACCTTGAGATATTACAAAGTTTGAAGGAAAACCAGGGCAGGATCCCTCCAACCATGCTATGACCTTTCACTTATGTTTCTCTTCCAACAACATAATGGATGATTCCATCCTCTTAAGGTTGTTTCAATGCACTTTCATTGGTTCCTCAACAAAATGGTATGTGCACAAAAAATCAGGGTCCCGTGTGACCTTTGAATCATTGACCAAGGCCTTTTTGTCCTTTTTCCAAATACCAATTCTTCATGATACTATCTTAGAACTTCTCTCAAAGTTTAAACAAACCACTTCCATCCATATATCTAATCACATCCATGAATGGTGTTGACTTCGTAGTTTGTGTAAATCAAAAACCACCATAGAACAACATCTTGATTGGTTTCTCAAATCACTTGTCTCAGTTATTTCCAAATATCTAGCATCCACTTTTCCTTAGTCAAAGGAGGAATCCATTAACAAATCCCAATAGTTTGACCTCATCTATGCTCATTCAAGTTACTTATACACAATGTTTTTCGATACACCTCAACCCATACCATTTGGACAGGACAAACGTGGGATGTCCCATGCAGCAGATGGATTGATTGGTTCTATGAACCATATGAACTCTTAGGACCACCCATAACCCACTTATGGTGCACATCAGTATCCACAACCATATGGAGGGATTTCATATTACCCCCCTTCCACTCACCAAGAGTCATATCTTGTTTCTTCCCATCCACCAATGGGTGGTCCCTCACCGGTACCCATGATGTGCTCGGTCTCCCAACGCAGTACGAGTCCACCTTCTACCTTTGCATACAACCTTAGAAATAGTGAAAGATATTCAAATTCCTACATGCCATATGGATTGTATCCACAAAACAATCCATATTATCCATTCCCTAGTCCTCCACAACCAGTTTCTCCTCCACCAAGACAACCACATGTCAGTGTTAACTTTGTTCAACCCTATCTTGTTCAACCACTTCAAAATTTTGAACAAATGAATATAGAAAATCCATCCCATACATTGAATAATGCCAATAATAAAGGGGAAAACCAAAACAATAACAACCCAAGACTAGGGTGAAATAA
Organism: Picea engelmannii; assembly: GCA_009831015.1. Lineage (NCBI taxonomy): Eukaryota > Viridiplantae > Streptophyta > Pinopsida > Pinales > Pinaceae > Picea > Picea engelmannii. The sequence continues at coordinate 227,407 of ML807198.1, forward strand.
CCCCCAACAAAACCCTCCCACTGGGGGCAACCAGAATCAAGGAAACAAAAACCCCTAAGGGGGAAACAATAACAATAAACTATAACAAGGTAGAAACAATAACCTTTGGACTAACTTCGCTTGTAATATTTGTGGTGAGTATGGACATTATACACACCACCATCCCCAAATTTTTGACTTCAAATGGATGAAAGAATCCATGAACACGTAACTTCCTCTAGCACCTCTTGCCCCTCAGTAGGCCCCACAATAGTACTTGCAACATCCACCTCCATTTGTTTTGCAAAACCCTATTACACAATAAGGTGTGATGAATACCCAACATGAGGTACAACCTTCTCCACCCCAAATGGGGCATTATCAAAACCCAGGTTCCAATCAACCTGGAAATCCGACTGATCACAACATCCTTCTTACCAGCGAAGAAGAAATTATTCTATAGAGATGTGGTTTCTAGTATGTTTTTCCCCTTGTATCTACCTCAACCACCTCGGAAATGAATCAAGATATAGCTAGACAGCCATTGATGATTCCACACCCTAACAATGAACCAAACCCTCATATACCTTGTATGTCGTTACGATGAAACATAGATAACCCTTATGCTAGGGAAACCCATAACTACAGTGTGGTCAATGACTTAGGACAATCTCCTATAGCCATGTATGTATTGGAGGTCCTCCAAACCTGTCCAACTCAGTGGAAATACTTGCTTTCTGCCTTAGGGGCAGTCGACCCAACAAATGATAGACTCATAACTTTTGATATAAATAATAGAGAACCATGCCCCCCCTGCCCTGGTATCTTTTCATATACCAGTTAAGATCTGAAACATCACAGTACATTGATGTATCATCGATGAATGTTAATCCACATGCATCATTTCCAAAGTAGTATGGAAAAATCTTGTCTCATTTGAGCTAGTACCATATTCCATCACCTTGATATCTTATGATGGTCGACCATCATCTCCTGAAGGCCTCTTCCAAAATGTCCTCATAGAACTTGGGGGAAAAACAATCTTAATTGACATTAAATTTATTGATGCCCCACTTGATTACAATATCTTGTTTGGATGTAGCTACATGTACTCTATGAAGGTAGTATCCTCTTTTGTGTTTCAAATGATGATGTTCCCCCACAACGGGAACATCATCACCATCGACCAAATTACACATTATCAGCCTAATAATTATGCCAACATTGATAACATTCTTCCTCTTGTCCTTGCTAGCTTGGATGCTTATTCTCTCATCGACATCGGTCCTAAAATTTTCAAAGACCCATACTTTATGGGGGCATATCATGGAGTGCCCCCCCTCCTACACCCTTCAACACAAGTGTGTATAGTCTCTTCTAATGGAATCGATATCGGAGCCAATACTCCTCCCATCGAGACACCTCCCCACATCGAAGTTCCACAAGTTGGAGAACTATTACCTAAGGAATTCCATGAGAAACCGACTGCACAACTTATCCTAGACTTCCCCCCTTCTAGGGGAAAATACCGGTTTGGGAGATAGTCCCCCAAGACATTACCCACATTCCCTTCTTCTACCCCCCACCTAGAGTCCAGTCATTCCAGGTAGTTGTGACTCTTACCATTCCTAACATGGTGCTTTCCATCCCTATATGGTATCTTCATCCACCTGCGATGGTTCCTCAACCATATCTCCCTCCTTAGAGAGAGGTAATACCGATGAAAATCCTAGTACATGCTCCTACCACACCACCATCACCCCCAACTGTCGGCACCACTACCACTGTTGGGGGCAGACAAAATAAGAAATATCCCACAACTCCAATTCCTCCCCGAGTTCAATCTGCTTGTGCACTATGCGAAAAAGAAGGGAACCCCACTAATCGATGTCCTACTCTTCCCAAGTTACTCAATCTGATCCAACTCCCTATATCAACCACATTGCTTACCACTCCACAAAGTATGTCCACTACTACTACAAAGTCCTCCACTGCAAGAAATAAAGGGTTGTGAAGCAAATTCGTTTTTGCCATCAGTTCAAAATATGGACATTAGAGTCATTATTTCCCATCTCTACCTAAATTTTTCCAAACGTTAGTCGTAGTACACCAAACATCTCGGTCAGAGCCCTCTCAAACACTCCTTACTAAAGCTCACATCACTGATATTCAATATATTTCATTGTATGTCCCCACGTGAATGAGGTACCCTCCACAATATCAAAACATTCATTTTCTATCTAGTAGTCCCTCGCACCCTATACACAATATCCCATCTGCGTCCTCACCACTTGAGGAAACCAACACTTTCCCATTGACAGTTCCCTCTGTCACCTCTCAGGATTCCCTATACTCTCGCATTTTTCACTGTGATGAAGATATCCTGGAGGAACTCACTACCTCGATTTACCATGGAATTCACTCCATCATCTACCACTTTTTCTTTCACAAGAGGCCTTTCACCCTTCTCTCAATGCCTCCATGTGTGCAATCGAAATCAAGGATTTTATTCCTTCGGGGAATATAGACTGTTTCAACAACCCTATCCCTACCCAAGATGATTTTGAAGAAGGAAACATGGCCAACATATTTTCCACTGTCAAAATTGACATTTCCATTAAATCAGTAATCGTAGAAGATATCACCATTGGTGTCGCATGCTCCCCTAAAGAACTCATTGCTTACAAATATCTCTTTCAGGAATACTGAGATCTTTTTTCCTGGTCATATACAAATATTCCTAGCCTCAATCCTTCTATCATCGAACATCGAATCAACACATGGCTTGATGTTGCCCTAGTTTTTCAAAAGAAACTCCCTCTTCACCAATCCAAAGTTGTGGCTATCGAAGATGATATTGACAAGTTACACTATGTTGGGTTCATCTACCCCATTGCGTACACTTCATGGGTCTCCAACCCCATCCCTGTTAACAGAAAACAAGGCACTATTTGCATCTCACAGACTTTCATGATCTCAACCAAGATTTTCCCAAAGACAACTTTCTAACTCCTTTCATCAACCAAATTATTGATGATTGTGCCAACCATGAGGCACTATCCTTTATGGATGGGTTCTCCGACTACAATCAAATCCAAATACATCCAACAGATAAATATAAAACAACTTTTACCACCCCTTGGGGTACATTTTCCTATCACGTCATGCCTTTTGGACTCAATAATGAGGGTGCTACGTTACAAATGGGAATGACCTATGTTTTCCATGATCTTTCTCACATTATCCTTTCTTATTTGGATGACCTCATTTCTTGATCCAAACAACAAACTCAACATTTAGATGACTTACTTACAGTTTTCCAACGATGTTGCCAATACAATATCCACTTGAACCCCCTCAAGTGTGTTTCTTGCATCATTTTCATATACCTCCTTGGGTTCATTACTTCCCAACATCACATTATGGTGGAACCCCTCAAGGTCCAAGATATCACAAAAATTTCACCACCTAGGAATTTATGCCAATTGCAGATCTTGTGAGGAAAATACAACTTTCTACGTCGCTTTGTCCCAGACTACGCCACTCGTGCGCATGGTTTCTTCCACCTCATGTGTCATGATATCCCATTTTGATGGGATGAACATGCTCAAACAATTTTTTATGATTTAAAATTCGCCTTATACAATGCCCCTTTGATTAGTCCCCCCGACCATTATTGTGATTACATCATCTACTTGTTAGCCTCAGTCATCTCAATAGTAGGATTCCTCGTCCAATTAGGGGATGATGGGCATGAACATGTCATTTACTACATTAGTAAAAATATTTCAGGGCCACCCTTGAAATATAATAATTATGACAAACTTTCCCTAGTTGTTGTTCTCACATTCCAAAAGCTACGCCATTATATCCTACTTCGAACTACCAAGGTCATAGAAGATTCCAACCCCATGTAGTACTTTCTTAGTCGACAAAAAATTAATGGAAAATTTTCCCCATGGATCATTATCCTCCAGGAATACGACCTAGAGTTCTCAACTCCCAAAATAAATAAAGTGGTTGTTCTCTCCAAACTCATTATATCTTTTCCCTCAGACCTTATATCTTCCCTCATCAATACAAATTTTCCCGACAAACACCTCTTCGTCATCCCCTCCGATGACCCCTGGTATGATGACCTCCTCCTCTACCTTCAAACAATTTTTTTTGGGTCTCATCTCTCTCGATATGCTCGTCATCACATTATCCATTAGGGCCCCCAATTCCTCCTCATCGGAGACGTCCTCTATAGACGTGGGGTCGACACCATTCTTCGTCAATTTCTCACCATTGACAATGCTAATAGAGTGTTGAATGCTTTCCATAGAGGCACTTGCGACGGTCACCTCTCGGGTATCTCTACCACCCAAAAAATCATTCGATAAAGGTACTTCTGGCCCACATTGTTTCATGACTGCATCCACGCTATCAAGTGATGAAAAAAATGATAGATTTATGCAAACAAAGCATGAGCGCCACCAACTCTTCTACACCCAGCCATCACCAACATCCCTTTCTACAAATGGGGAATACACTTCATGACATTCCATCCTCCATATAGTGATTGACACAAGTAAATTTCCATGGTAGTATATTACTTTACCAAATGGGTCGAATCCATGCCCACTTTAAGCAATACCGCTGACAAAAAAACATGTATTTTCTTCAACCACATCATTACCCGATTCAGAGACCCACTACAGTTAGTGTCCAATTGAAATAAACACTTTGAGAATGATATATTTGCATAAATCTCCTCAAATTTAGGATTCTCCCATGATTTTTCTTCCCCATACTACCCTCAGTCCAATGGACAGGTCAAGGTTGTCAACAAAGTCCTTAAAACCATGATACAATGTACCATCAACAAGCATAAGACCAACTAGAATCATATGTTGTTTTCAACATTATGGGATTATCGCACGATAGTCAAAACCACCATTGGTTTTACACTGTTCCACCTCATACATGGGATCAAAGTAACCCTCTCTATCAAATGAAAAACCCCACGTTACACACTGCCATTAAGGTATTACCCAAAAATTCTCCAATGGAGAAGTTCCTAATGACGTTAGAGTCACTGGATCATGATCGTCGATCTTCATTATAGAACAATGAGGCAGCTAAAATATGGTCAAAATCCACCTTCGACCTCCATGTGAACCTTCTCTCACTTATCGAAGGGGATCTCATGCTAGCCTATGATATCGCCCACGATACCCTCATCCATGGGAAATTTGAGTCATTATGGCATGGACCCTACGTCATCCAACACTTCTTCACTAAAGGCGCATACATTTTGGCCTCTCCAGAAGGATACCCTCTCATTGAACCTGTCAACAGGTTGTACTTAAATAATTTTTATGCCTGAGTGTAGCCATCCTACCTTAGGTTTTTCTTTGTAGACATGTGTAGCATTTTTAGTCTTCTTTTCTGCCAAATTCCTCATGTCTGATCTATCATCCATGTTATTGACAGATGCATCAACCACCAGTTACGTTGACAGAGCTAGCCACTGGACCCAAAATCTCACTTTGGTCGCTTGGGTCCTCTACACCCCCTCACATATACTTCTCCACTCCAGTGGAATATGTTTGGGCTCGACCACCAACAACCAATTTCCTCTCCGAGGCCAATCATTGCCACATTCGTCACCTTAGCATTCTATTCAATTCCCAACTTGTCGTCTTCCAGCTCAACAATGTATATCACGTTCTCGATCCTTGGCTCTTTCACTAATACCAACCATTTATATTATTATCTCACAAATTTGATTCAATCACATTGACACATATTCCAAGACAGTTTAATCATGTACCAGATAACATGACTAACCTAGTATTAGATTGGCATTTATCACATTAAGAATCATTTTATACATAGGCACCATACATTTGTCATAACACATAGAATAGACATCATAAGCATAAAACATAAACACATGGATACATGAATGATCCAAAACATATATGTCCATATATATATATATATATATATATAATCAAAGTGTCGTAAATGTTTACAAAAAATATACATCGCCTGTAGGCCAGTGAGTCCCCCCACCCCTATAGGTTCAAAAATGGGTATCCACTACCCTACAAAAAATGGGTATCAACTACCACTAGTACATATTGTAAAAATTTCGGCATTCTATTTGCGACGTTATGGACAAAATTGGCCATACTGTCGAAAAATAGAGGAAATTTTAAATTTGTTTCTCCACAATTCTCGATAATGTCACTCTTGCAACATAATACAAACGCATGTCATTATTGCAACAAAGGTAGGAAGACGTTGCTATTATGACTTCATTGGATTTTTGTCTCTCTTGCAATGTTGGTAAAATAGTCGTTGCACTTGCAATGTTATGGAAACTAGGTTTTCCCCATCCCAATGGTCACCTAGTATTTGACCAAGTCAACTTTGACTTTGTCAACTATAGTCAGAATTTTGATGTTATAAAGTCTATAAATATGTTTCATTTTATGGATGTTGCGACACATTTTGTATAATAATGACACCTCAAAAAGGGCATAAGTCGGTCTTCTTGGCGAACAAAAAACATGTATTTTTTTCAGTATATGTCTGTGGGAAAGAATGTCAAAAAACATTAGAGCTAGGAAAATAATTATAGAGGGAGAAAAGGGTGACAATAAATGTTATTGCTCTTTGATGCAGGAGCATCCACACTTCATCAAGCGAACTAGCGCGTGGAGTAAAGAACTTACAGCTGGACAATGCCAACACATATATTTTTGAAATACTTGGAAAGTTGTTGCGCCGCCATTTAAATGAAGGCATTCAAAGCCGGGCACACTTGTATTATATTATAGATAGGAAGGAATTTAATAGTTTTAATGTTGTTAGATAGGAATTAACTGTAGATTAGACAGTTTTTCTTTCGAGAGGGAAAACGGAATATAGGCACCCTCCTTTGTATCATTGTATTATCATTCCTACATTCTGAAGGAAAGAGCAAGCAGAGAACTTGTGAAGAACACCCATGTATAGATTGAATTAATAGAAGAAAGACTTTGATTCAATTCCATGGCTGTGTTTGTTTTCTATGTGTAGTTGATATTATGCTGTTGCATACTTGCTTCTTTTTATGCCTTTCTTCTATATGCTGCATATGTTATTGCATGGCAGGTTCGAAACCTGAGATAATGAGGAAATAAGTTTCAATTGTTTCTCTGTTTGAGCCAGAAGATTCCTGCATAGAGTGCAGTTGAATTCCTCCGCATAGAGTGTGTCGAGGAGGCTCTACAGTTAAACTCTCATTCTCGCTCACCCAGAAGTTGAATTAGGTTGACAGGGCATGCAGGTGAAGTGCAGGTCAAGGTCGAAGCCTCAGCAGGGAGTCTGAGAAAAGGAAGGTAGGGACTGCTGTCTCTGTGGACGCGTAGGGTCTGGATGACTTCGACACTTTGAGAGATGTTGGAAGTCAAGAACATAAAACACACATGGAAGGCCTCAGAAGGAGTCCGGGACATCAAGCTCAAGAGGGATAGTTCATTATCGACATGGTGAGAATACACCCAGGAGATATTCCTCAAGAGGAAGAGAATCGACGACTTGAATCGTCGGGGAGGTTTGCGAAATCCCGATGATCGTAGGATCGTGGGGAATATGCGTGAGGTTTAGTCCTTTAGCGCAGGAGGTAAGACCCAACGCCCATCAGGGTTCAGTGTTCGGAGGTTGGCGAGGTAAGAGTTTATACCTTACGAAATTGCGAGTCATGATTTCCTGAATTTATTGGGGCCGTTGATCGTGACAAGGACAGGTGGCACGAATCTGGAGAATCGAGGTTTTGGTATTCGGGGTTTTCAAATACAAAGGACCCGGACAGTTGAAATTGCGATTCCGTGATCCCTGATCGGACGAGTGGAGGAGTGACGTGGCAAAGTGGGACCATAAGATCTAGTGGAGTACAGGTGTCATCAGAGTTTGGGGTTCGGCGTTTTGCAGTGTAAGTGAACCATAACATTACCATTGCCAATTTTCCGATAGGGAAATCCCCGATGCGCGAAAGCATTAACTGTTGACTATTAGGGTTCGGGGGGTGGAGCTGTAGGTGAATCGTGTTCATGTGAACCGCGAATCCCCGAATCACGATCTCCCAAGTTCCGAAGGGGAGATCGCTGAAGGAGTTTACTGTGGGTAACTCTAGAGGGGAGTTGGAGGTACTTGTAACTCTTCGGGCCTGGGTTGAGAGAAGGTCCTGGTGGAAGAGGATGCTCGTGGAGGGGAAGGCTGCGTCGAGTGGTATCAGAGCCAAAATTTCTCTGTTTTCTGTAGCGGAGAGGAAGAGAAGACATAATGCCGCTCAAAAGAGGTAGGCAATCACCCGATCCAGAGAAGGAGAGGGAATTGTCTAGGGAAAGAAGCAGTCATGGACAGAATATAGAAATGGAGAGGGAAATATGAAATCTTCGTGCTAGAATGGAAGATATGGAAGAAGCACAAAGGCGCACAGCAGATACTGGAGATCTGAGTGACACCGAAGGTGAAGCTGATGCTGTACCGTAAGGTGGAGTTGCAGTAGAAGATGCAACCAATGAGCGATTAATCAAGGCTATCGCCAGGATGAGCGCAAAGGTGAGGATGGACATTCCAGCTTACAAGGGAAGCCTGGATGCAGAAGAGTTGTTGGATTGGATCCGAGCACTCGACACCTACTTCGTTTATGAGGATATCGAAGAGGACAAGAAGGTGAGGCATGCTGTCACTAAATTGAAAGGACATGCAGCCTTATGGTGGGATGAGCTGCAGGCAGACATGCGTTCCAAAGGCAAACAAAAGATCAAGATATGGGATCGGATGATTGCCAAGATGAAGGAGAATTTCATCCCGAGAGACTACCAGATCACTCTGTTCAGGCGCATGCAGAACCTGAGACAGAAGTTGATGACGGTGAAGGAGTACACCAAGGAATTTTATAGGCTCAACATTTGAGCTGGTCATCGGGAGAGTGATGACGAAAAGGTGGCAAGATACCTGAATGGGTTGAGGTATGACATTCAGGACGAGCTAAGCATGCTGACCATCCAGACGGTGGAATATGCTTACCAGATGGCTTTAAAAGCTGAGGAGAAGCTGAGCCGCAAGAAGGGACAGCGAGGGCGAGGCAGAAGCCAGCCTAGAGGCAAAGCAGTTGCCCAAGAACGAACTCAAAAACCCAAGGAGGAGTGGAAGAAGCCTCAGGGAAAAGCTGAAAGAGGTGGAACCTCACAGTAGAGGTAGCAAATTTCTGAGCCGAGGAGGCAGCAAGATGATCAACAAGGAGGATATGCTGATGCCAACACATTTTCTCGTACTCGAGGTAGAGGAAGAGGTCGAGGAGGAGTTATCACATGTTTTACATGTGGGAAAGACAGACACAAAGACGTGGACTGTCCAGATAGGAAAGTGGACAGAGGAAAAACTCATGTCACTGAGGCGCAGAGGCATGATGTTGAATATGAAGATACTGGAAGTGGGAAGTCACTGACAGTGCATAAAGTTCTCTTGAAACCCGAGAAAGAGGTGGAGGACACAGCGCAAAGATGCAGACTATTCCGGACGACTTGCAAAGGGCTGGAAATGCAAGGTCATAGTGGACAGTTGGAGCATCGACAATATCGTTTCAAATGAGATGGTGGATAAATTGGCGCTGGAGATGCACAGACACCCAAGTCCATACAAAGTGTCATGGCTGTAGAAAGGACACGAGGTATGTGTTACAAAGCAATTCTTGGTCAATTTTAAAATGGGTGAATATAGGGATGAAATTCTGTGTGATGTCATTCCCATGGATGTCTGTCATGTATTATTGGGAAGACCATGGCAGTTTGACAGAAATGTGGTTCATGATGTGAGAATGAACACATATACTTTGGAGAAGGATGGAAGAACACATACATTGCTTCCGGGGAAAGATAAGAAGGTGGAGCCGGAAGTAACTAGAACGATACTTCTCATGAGTGGGAAAGAGCTTCTCACAGAGCTAGAGAAGAATGAAGATCCACAGTTCTTTGTTGTCAGGAAGCTCAAAATTGTCCTGACAAGCACAAGAGTGGACGACTTGCCAGAAGAGGTTCAGGAACTGCTGGGAGAGTTCACTGATATCATCATGTACGAACTACCTCGTTCGTTTCCACCGATGAGGAGTGTGAGTCACCACATTGACCTCATACCTGGAGCAAGCTTGCCAAATAAGGCAGCGTATAGGTTGACACCCCAGGAGAACGAGGAGGTCAAGAGGCAGGTTCAGGATCTACAGGATAAAGGACTGGTCAGAGAAAGTCTTAGTCCATGTGTTGTTCCGACAGTGCTGAGTCCGAAGAAGGACGGAGGCTGGAGGATGTGTACAGACTCTAGGGCGATAAGTAAAATTACCATCAGGTACAGATTTCCACTGCTGAGAATGGATGATCTGATGGATTTCCTAAGTGGGGCAAATTACTTTTCCAAGATAGATCTCAAGAGAGGATATCATCAGATCCGGATGAGAGAGGGAGATGAGTGGAAGACAACATTCAAAACAAACGAGGGTTTGTATGAATGGCTGGTCATGCCGTTTGGTTTGAAAAACACGCCAAGCACTTTTATGAGGCTGATGAATGAAGTCCTGTGGGAATTCATTGGCAAATTTGTGGTCGTATACTTGGACGACATATTGATTTTCAGCAAGACAAAGGCTGAACACGTGAGGCATTTAGCCACTGTGATGAGACAATTACAGCAGGAGAAGCTGCTGATCAATTTGAAGAAGTGTTCCTTCATGTAGACCGAACTCATTTATTTGGGCTTTGTAATCTCGGCAAATGAATTGAAGATGGACCCTGAGAAGGTTGAAGTAATCAGGAATTGGCCATCGCCGAGAAATGTTTTCGAGGTGAGGAGCTTCCATGGACTAGCTAGTTTCTATAGGAAGTTCATTCGAAATTTCAGTGGAATTAGCGTAGCAATGATGGATACCATGAAGAAACGACATAAATTTTTTCATTGGACAGTGGAGGCCGAAAGGAGCTTCAATCTGTTGAAGCGAAAGATAACAGAGCAACCGGTGTTGGTGTTGCCTGACTTTCGGAAAACATTTCAAGTGAAATGTGATGCTAGTGGATATGCTGTTGGAGGGGTCTTGAGTCAGGAGGACAGAATTGTTTCATATTACAGCGAGAAGCTGGATGATGCCAAGCTGAAGTACTCCACATATGATAAAGAGTTCTATGCCATCATTCAGGCATTGAAGAAGTGGAGGCATTATTTAATACCCAAGGAGTTCGTATTATACAACGACAACCATGCATTGCAGTTTGTAAGTCAGTAGGAGAAGCTGAATCAGAAGCATGCAAAGTGGGTGGAATACATGCAGAACTTTACATTTGTGATAAAGCACATTTCGGGGACTGCTAACAAGGTAGCTGACGCCTTGAGCAGAAAATGTTTATTGCTGCAGGAATTCACGGTCAAGACTTTGGGTTTTGATAATCTGAAAGATATGTATGCAGGTGACACAGACTTTGGCGAGGCATACGAGGCAGCTGAGAACCCAGTTCTCAGGGATAGGAGTCCGTGGATTGACTACCCGATACAATATGGATTACTGTTCAAAGGCAATCAATTGTGCATTCCAGATTGCTCTATGAGAGAATTTGGTGAAGGAAAAGCACAGTGGAGGCTTAGCAGGCCATTTTGGACATGACAAGACATTTCCCAAGCTGAGCGAATATTATTATTGGCCTGGCATGTGCACTGATGTAAAGAGATTTGTTGACAGGTGCCGAATATGTCAACATGCGAAAAGCCGAAAACAGAACACAGGGTTCTATCAGTCGTTGCCTATACCAGAGAGACCATGGGAGGCAATTAGTATGGATTTTGTTTTGGGATTACCGAGAATGCAGAGAGGTGTGGATTCCATTTTTGTAGTAGTGGACAGATTCTCGAAGATGGCACATTTCATCCCGTGTCATAAGACCAGAGATGCAACCCACATCGCGAACCTATTTTTCAAAGAGATTATGCGATTGCATGGATTTCCTAGGAGCAGAGTCTTGGATCAGGATACCAAGTTCGTAGGTCACTTTTGGAGGACGTTATGGAAGAATCTAGGGACTGACTTGGCATTCAGTTCTGCTTACCATCCGAAGACAGATGGGCAGACCGAAGTAGTCAACAGAATCTTGGGAGATCTGTTGAGAAGCCTGGTGACTGAGCATCACAACATTTGGGATCAGATCCTACCACAGGCAGAGTTTGCGTACAACGATTCTGTGAATCGGAGTACAGGTAAGAGCCCGTTTCAAATTTTGTATGGGACACAGTCGAGAGGAGTTTCTGAGCTCAGGGAGTTAGAACAGGCTGAAACTATCAACGCAAGAGCTGAGGAATTCGTTGAGGCAATGAAAGAACTTCACACACAGGTGAACCAACGACTGATGAAGGTGAACCAGAAGTATAAGCGTAGAGCCGATCAGAGGAAAAGACAACTTCAGTTTGAAGTTGGGGACATGCTTCTGGCGCACTTGAGGAAAGAAAGGTTCCCGAGAGGAACATACAACAAGCTCAAGATGAAGAAAATCGGGCCATGCAGAATTCTGAGGAAATTTGGCGAGAACGCATATGAGCTTGAGTTGCCAAAGGACATCGGGATATCTCCGATTTTCAATATTTCGGATTTATACCCATACAGGACTGAGGATGAAGGAGATGGAACTGATGAACAACCAATGATCCAGTGGCAAAAGGAATTGCCAGTTGCACAGAAGCCTGAGATGGAGTGCATACTGGATAAAAGAGTTGGAAGGAAGACCAGGAGAAAGCAATATTTTGAGTACCTGGTGAAATGGAAAAATCACCCAGTGGAGGATGCCAGTTGGGAAACAGAGGCAGTGATACAAAATCATGGGAACACCGTGCAGGAGCTCATGGACAGGAGCCCATGAAACCTTTTGAGCCGAGGAGTATGATGCAGGAGCATCCACACTTCATCAAGCGAGCCAGCGCGTGGAGTAAAGAACATACAAATGGACAACGCCAACACATATATTTTTGAAATACTTGGAAAGTCGTTGCGCCGCCATTTAAATGAAGGCATTCAAAGGCGGGCGCACTTGTATTATATTATAGATAGGAAGGCATTTAATAGTTTTAATGCTGTTAGATAGGAATTAACTGTAGATTAGACAGTTTTTCTTTCGAGAGGGAAAACAGAATATAGGCACCCTCCTTTGTATCATTGTATTATCATTCCTGCATTCTAAAGGAAAGAGCAAGTAGAGAACTTGTGAAGAACACCCATGTACAGATTGAATTAATAGAAGAAAGACTTTGATTCAATTCCATGGTTGTGTTTGTTTTCTATGTCTAGTTGATATTATGATGTTGCATACTTGCTTCTTTTTATGCCTTTCCTCTATATGATGCATATGTTATTGCATGGCAGGTTCGAAACCTGAGAGAATGAGGAAATAAGTTTCAATTGTTTCTCTGTTTGAGCCAGGAGATTCCTGCATAGAGTGCAGTTGAATTCCTCCGCATAGAGTGCGTCGAGAAGGCTCTACAGTTAAACTCTCATTCTCACTCACCCAGAAGTTGAATTGGGTTGACAGGGCGTGCAGGTGAAGTGCAGGTCAAGTTCGAAGCCTCAGTAGGGAGTCCGAGCAAAGGAAGGTAGGGACTGCTGTCTTTGTGGACACGCAGGGTCTGGACGACTTCGACACTTTGAGAGCTGTTGGAAGTCGAGCACGTAAAACGTGCGTGGAAGGCCTCAGAAGGAGTCCGGGACATCAAGCTCAGGAGGGATAGTTCATTCTCGACATGGTGAGAATACACCTAGGAAATATTCCTCAAGATGAAGAGAATCGATGACTTGAATCATCGGGGAGGTTTGCGAAATCCCGATGATCGTAGGATCGTGGGGAAGCTGTGCGAGGTTTAGTCCTTTAGCACAAGAGGTAAGACGCAATGCCCATCGGGGTTGGCATTCGGAGGTTGGCGAGGTAAGAGTTTATACCTTACGAAATCACGAGTCGTGATTTACCGAATTTATCGGGTCCGTTGATCGTGACAAGGACATGTGGCACGAATCTGGAGAATCGGGGTTTTGGTATTCAGGGTTTTCAAATACAAAGGACTCGGACAATTGAAATTGCGATTCCGCGATCCCCGATCGCATGAGTGGAGGAGTGACGTGGCAAAGTGGGACCATAAGATCTGGTGGAGTACAGGTGTCATCAGAGTTCAGGGTTCGGCGTTTTGCAGTGTAAGTGAACCATAACATTACCATTGCCGATTTCCCGATAGGGAAATCCCCGATGCACGAAAGCGTTGACTGTTGACTATCGGGGTTCGGGGGTTGGAGCTGTAGGTGAATCGTGTTCGCGTGAACCGCGAATCCCCGAATCACAATCTCCCGAGTTCTAAAGGGGAGATCGCCGAAGGAGTTTACTGTGGGTAACTCTAGAGGGGAGTTGGAAGAGCTTGTAACTCTTCGGGCCTGGGTTGAGAGAAGGTCCTGGTGGAAGCGGCTGCTCGCGGAGGGGCAAGCTGCGTCACTCTTGCAAAAATTGTTGTACTAGACGTCCCAAAAGAGTTTTAATAGAAACAACTAAAAAAAATTGTAGAAAATATGGGCACATGGACGAGGGATCAAATGAATATTGTCCCATGGTTATTAACTATATATACATTCATTATGTGTTTTAATATTTATTGTATTCTCAAATTTTTATATTGTTTTATACATCCACTAATTTTTCATGATTGTTTGTAATTATAAAGTTAGATTTGCCCCCTAAATTTATGCACAAAGCACCAAGTAGTAGCATAAATGATGTTGTAGTATAATATGAAGAAGTTGAAGCAGATAATGAAGATCAATTTAATGATACCATTGAAGTAGATGACAATAATAACATAGTTCAAGATGATGGGACAAATAAAATGATTCAAGAATTATTCAGTCATCCAGATGAGGATCATGGGCACAATAGTGATGGTATTTATGATGAACCTCTGATTGAAAAGGAAAATAAACGAATTTAAAAAGGGTCAAGATAAAATCTTCTCTCCACTACATTGTTGTTGGTGAACTTGAAATTTACGAATCATTTGTCGAACACTTGTATGACACAGATCCTAAGGTGTGTAATATGTTTCAACACATATACATAAAGGTTAAATTTTCCCTATTTTTTTTAGTGTTAATTAATGTGTAAAATAAAAATGAAATATTTACAATTACTATTCTTTACATTACCTATTTATTTTTTATGTTTTAGATTATTAGATGAATTTCTATTACCCTCGTCAAATATTTTACTTTGCACATATCGAGATTTACATTCCATTACGAAAAACATTGGAATGGAGTATCAAAGTATAGATGCATGTCGCGATTATCATATTATATATTATGGACAAAATGCATCGAAAACAAAATGTCTAGTATGTGGTATCAATAGATATCGAACCAATCAAGTAACAAAAATGGTCCCTTGAAAGTTTCTCCGACATATTCCCAAAATTCCCTATTTGCAACGACTGTTCAGGTGCCAAAGCATAACATAATTTATGTATAACCATGCATGAAAGTGAATTGAATATGGTGTTCTTAGAATTCTTGTAGATGGTTATGCATTTAAGGAAATTGCTACAAAATGGCCATAATTTACAGATGAACCTCATAATGTTCGGCGTTCATTGGAAACTGACGGTGTTAATCCATTTGGAGAGATTCAGTTTGTTTACTTAATGTGGCCTATTTTTGTTATCAACAATAACATTCCTCCTTGGATTTCAATAAAGAGGGATCACATAACATTGAGAATGATTATTCCAAGTATTTGTTTACATTAATTTTTTGAATTTAAATTTTTCATTTTTCTCTTTTTTTGCATAACATCTTTTATTTATTTATTTACGTATATATACATACGATGGTAGTAATTTAGTGTAATTTCAAGTACCAAGTTAAATATATGAATGTGTATATCGAGCCTCTTATCGATGAGCTACTAAAGTTATGGGAGGGCATCACTATGTATGACATATGTAAACCAATTGGGCAGAAGAGATTTCAATGTCGTGGAATAATTTTATGGACAATTCATGATGCCCTAGGAGTAACACATTTTTGTGGTATGTAAAGTTCCATATTTCACTCTTGAATAGTATATAATTAATTAAATATATCATGCATGTTGTTTAAATAATCATTTTGTATATTACTAATTCACATTAATCCATCTGTTGCGGGTCTTCAAACAAAGGGTAAATTTGCATGTCTAGTTTGTGGTCCCAATATGAAATATCATCGATAAACAAGTTTAGGAAAGGAGGTGTTTGATGAGTATAGACACTTACTCTCTAAGAACCATAAGTATCATACTACTGAAAAAGATCTTTTCAATGGGAATCAAGAGACTGGACTAAAACTACAAAGAATGAAACCTCGCCTATGGAAGTTGGCATATGACATAATTAATCCTTGAGGTACGCATTTTTTTTATGTATCATAAATGGAATCATGTTTTGAAATTTTATTTTAATTATTCAACTTATTTTACCACATTTGATAACTAGTGTTGTAATTTTTTTCATGCTTCATCAATGTCGTCGTTGTGAAGGTAGTAATAATTGTCTTCCATGAGGAATTAAATGTTATCCCACTCAATTCATGAGGTTTAGTTATTATAAGGACTTAAAAGTCGTTCATTTATTTGATACAATTCATATCGGGAAGAATTTCACAGAAACATTATGGCGAATCATAAATGGCAGGAGGGATAAAGAAAAAATTGTCAAAAATTGTAATGACATTCGGGAAGCGAATCATGCAATACAAAGTGTGATCCGATCAAATAAAGATGGAGACAAAAATAACCTTCCATGGTTATTAACAGAGCATCAAAGAAATAGTGTAAATGAGGTCATTCAAAAAATTTAATTTCCCACAGGTTTTTGTTCAAACATAAAGAATATCTTAACAAAGAAAGGTGAGTTCAGTGCGGTAAAAACACATGATTGGAATACCTTCATTAAGGTAATTAATCATTTTAGTATTCATATTTATATATTGGTCATATACATTTTTTGAGTCTTTTATTTTTTTGTCTAGTTTTAAACAAGTAACGATTCGTTTTTATTGTTACAGTATGTTCTACCTCTATCTCTCCTAAACGACTGTGACAACAACGTCAAAGAGGTTATATATGATCTGGGAAAATACATGAGGTAAGTATCTCCAATATATATGCAAAAACAAATTTTAATTTTTTGTTGTACTTAACAAAACGTGTTTTACCTGTAATGTAATATGTATTTATATGTTTTTTTTAAACATGCTATTTTCTTGCATCATGTTCTGTAGATAGTTTTCATTGAAATAAATATGTGAAGATGATATAAATTATTGGAAGAGAGAAATTCCTTGGCTAATGTGTGAAATGAAGAACTATCTACCTCCAACATTTTTCAAAGAACAAGAACACTACCTCATACACCAAGTTGAGGAGATTGAAATGTGTGGACATGTACACACAAGGTCAATGTGTATGGTGGAGAGGCACTGGAAATCATTGAAGGCTTTGGTTAGACAATGAGAATTCCCGAGGGTTCTATGGTGGAGGGATATATGGTATATGAATCCATGGTGTATATTAGTTAGTATCTTCCTAAATTAGCAATGCAAGCTATGCATGCAGTGGATTGCATTTGAGATGTGAACTCCATCAAAATATTTGAAAGGGAGTAGTTGTTGGGGAAAGGTACAATGAAGAAAGTGAGAGGTAATTAAATTGTGGATAATTTTAATAAATATAATTTTTTCATTTTTTTGTGTATATGATCATACACATTTAATATTTATTCTTTCATCATTTACTAATATTTACCATGGTTATAACTAATATTTAATATTGTTGAATTGTTATTGTTTGATCAGTCAATTGCTCAAGATTGGGATGCATTACATTTATACATTGCAAATAGTCTTGAGTGGATGAAGGTATGGATTGATAGATGTAAAGAACATCATCAGAGTAGGTTATCATGGAAATAATTGTCTGAATTGGTTAGAGAATATCATCGTAATGGAGATTCCAATGTTACATAAAGGGAAGTAGATTTAGCATATTGTTTGAAAGATGGAAAGGCAACAAAATTCACCCATTTTATTCAGTTATTTTATATTATATTAATGTGACTGTAGGTGTGTTTTTTTCATATTATACTTTCCAGGTTATATAAATTTGTTTATTATTAATTGACAATGCATATTTTACATTTCTGGCATATTGGAGTTGAAACATCATGAGGATACGTGGTGCAATGGTCATAAATTCCACATAAAATAGTTGGATGAAACCGGAAAAACTTTTGATAGTGGGATAACTGCAGTATTCCAGGACACTAATGTTTCCTCTAGGAGTGTCAGATGTCCTCGAGAATATGAAAATAGATACTATGGGTTTTTGAATGATATAATTGAGTGTGACATTAACTCCTACAAATTACTTTTGTTTGATGTCAAATGGTATAGGTTATGAATGCATGAACATGATGAGGAAAGAAATGTTATTCAATATGCCAACAAATTTCCGATGATTAAAACAACAGATTTGGAAAAAACAAATGACCACTATGTTTTTCCTGGTCAATGTGAACAAATATTTTACTCAAAGGTTCTAGGTAAGAGGGATTGGTCATTTGTTGTTATATATGATCCAAGAGGAAGGCCAGTAAAGTATATTTTAGATGATGAAGATGATATTGAAGAAGAAGATGATGTAGAGATAGAGAAGGAAGAATATGGGTCAACAAATGAAGAACACATATAATATGAACTGGCTGTAGGAGACAATGCGCCAGTTATTGATGATGATATCGATGAAGATATGCTCGAAAATGACATTGATGATGGATGATATCATCAATCCTTTCAACATTGTCTCTCAAATTAATGCTGATACAGATGTCGAGTTGGATGATCAAGAAGAAGATACAAAATAAGGATGATAGAAATGTTGTGTTGGTCGATGAGGTACATAACTAGATATTTTAATTTGTATTAATTATTCTCTTTAAATAATTTTTTATGTGGGTTAATTAGATGATTTTAAGTTTTATTTCATTTTTGTTTTGGTAGTTTCTATGCATGATTACTATTTTTATTTTGTTTGTTTTCTATTTTATAGATTGGGTATTGGGTAATTGAGAGCGATGTCATGGTGGGAGGGTCCATATGAGCTTCCACCTTCATGTGGTTGGCCTTGTTTAGTAAAGAATACATTATTCTTGAAACCAAGAGAATTTCAATCATTAAAATTTATACTCAAATATCACTCACAACCCCACTCTATATATCATCTCATGTTGTCCTCATTTCATTTTAATTTTCTAATAGGTCAAATTTTAAAGGAAACAACTATTAAAAGACATTGTACTAGGGCTAGCGTACATGATGGCAAACAATGACCTGTGAATGGGGCCAATGTTGAAATTTTTTCAAAATGTTTCTGTATGAACCGAAATTTGACATGGATACTGTGTTCAAATTTGACATGCACCAAAATTTGACATGAATAGTCTGTTCCATGTCAAATTTCAAGACAGTTCTAACAATAAGTATATAGAAAGGAAGTTCCATGTCAAATTTCAAGATAGTTCCGAAAATTATTCTATAGAAGGGAATGACGAATGATGACAATGAGAGGTGCAACATGATGAACATTGATGAAAATGATGGGTGTATTCACTGCTCACTATCTTGTATTGATCTTCATTTCTTATTCGGCCTTTGGAGGCATCTTTTGTATTAGCGGGAGCATTTTGTAGCAGCTCTTATCTATTGTCTATCTTCTTTGCCATCTGTTGAGCATTCCAGATCGACATCTTCATTGTCGCAGGTTTCTCTATTTTATGAATAAAGAAGAATTGAGATGTGTTGGCTTGTCTATATTATTGCATATGGTTGAGGTATGTTCCATGGTTATCTATTTCTGTTATTTGCTGCATACACACATATAAACACATCTAAAAGGTAGATCAGAAAAGTGTTTGATGAAATACCACAACCAAGAAAAAGTTTTAAAAAGACACCAAAACAATGATGATCCTTGCATAATGGCTTGGGATCATTACAATGGTATCAAAGCTTAGATTCCTGCCAACCAATGGGGATTAGCAAAGTTACAATAAGATGGATATTCTTATGAGGATTGAGGAGTGTGAAAGGGAATATAAAACCATCAATAATTTCAAAGGGCTCATAACATTCCAACGGTTCCTATACTATAAAAATCCTAGTTGGAGAAAAAAGAAGATTGCAGGTCGGCTCAAGGCAATTGAGGAAATTAGAGCAGCCTTTGGGTGGAATACCACGCCCACTAGGAGGGAAAAATAGAGAAACCCCACACCCAGTAGGAGCATGCAACGTTGCTACAGTTGCAAGGTGCCTTGGGAACCTAATCATAGGTGTAGGGGTAAGGGTAAGAAGCATATTGTTGAGGTATGAGAGGACAGTGATGATGAGGCATGTGAGGATGGATCGATTGAGGCTTATCTGGGGCAGTCCAATGATGACAGTGACTCTTGCACAGAGGCTAGTGATAGTGACTCTACCTCAGAGGATAGTGATGATGACTCTTGCACAGAGGCTAGTGGTACTTGCATGCTTGAGGAGGAGGATGGCCCTTGTGGAGTGGATAGTCAACTGGATGGACAGGATGATAGCACCATTGTCTTAGCAGGCATATCACATACCATTGATGACCTTACGCCTCAACAGTGTGGTGACACTAGTGAGGAGTCACACATGTTAGCACCTAGAGATGATGAGCTTCCTATGGGGGTTGTGGCACTTCTATCACCTGTTCAGACACCCATGATAGCCATGTCACATGAGGAGATCAGTGGCATGACAGGTATGATGGATGAGCTTAGTGTGAGGGATGCACACCATGGACAGGTAGACCCACAGGTCCAGGAGGAGGTACTGGACGTACATGGAGTTGACCTCACACATACAGGTCAGCCAGAATAGATGGAGTCACAACTATTAGAGACTCCATTGGTTGAGAAGGTTGCAGAGGCTGATAGATTGATGGAGCAATTACTTCCAGGATCGACCTGCATTGATGAGGATGCACTCTTTGGTATTTAGGATGACCATAGCATGTGTTTGGACATAGCTATATGGGATCCAGGCACAGATGATAGTAGTAGGTTGAGTGCACAAGAGGATATAGTTGTTCATACAAGATACAGTGTGATTCAGGGGGAGATGGCACCTAGTGATGGGGTGTAGTGGCATACAGGAGTACCTAGTAGCACAGTAGACAGTGGACAATTCAGCACGTCATCGTATGCAGAGAGGGTTTTTGAGGATTCTAGAGTTGGCACTAGTAGGACTGACACTAGTAGTGAGGGGTCTGAGATGGCACCTCAGCATGACCATGATCAGGGGTCACACCACTTAGCAGCACAGTTGAGAGTTAGTGCGACTATGATCAGGGCAACCACTAGACGTATTGATGACATGCATGCAGTGATGGCAAATTACTATTGGAGAGCATTAGTGGCACAGGGTAGCTCATATGGAGGATTTTCCATGGATGATTTTCACACTCTCCAGGAGAGAGTGTCTATCTACTAGCGGTTGTTGACAGATAGGGATTATCTACTGAGGGTTGGTGAGATGTATCATGAGGCTCTGAGGGAGCAGGAGTTGGAGATGGATCGACTCACTCAGGAGTTGGAGAGCACTCGAGGATTCTTGAGAGGCACACATGCCGCTCCTCAAGAATCAGAGTCTATATTAGATGAGTCTCTTGAGGAGATCCATCAGAGATCCACTTCATCTGTCTCAGTGGACACTCAGATGTATCAGTCAGTCACTTTGATAGAGGATGTTGATGATCTAGTAGGGGAGCACCATTTGATGGGGGACACTTCCATTTCTGTCTTGGGAGTGGTTGACCTCCATGTAGAGGTTGATCCAGCAGCACACCCCAGATCTATGATGCAGCATGAGTCTACGGGAGACGACATGAGTATGTTGGAGCATACAGTGATGAGTGATAGTTCACAGAGACATTTCGAGATGTATGATGAGATTCAGAGGGGTATAGTGCCTTGCATGGAGGAGACACACCTAGGGGAGTATGCATATGTCACTCATTTGCAACAACACATAGTCGTGGGGGATCACCTTCACCATTTCAGTAGTTGCATGAGAGATGAGAGAGGGAGGTTGGTTGAGCAGCAGTCATATGGGTTACCTCTGGTTGTATTGGATGGTTGGGATTCGGTGATGACCACAGGAGAGCTTCTGGTTGAATCTTTTGGATTGACCAAAGCATGTGACACATCCCAGTCCTACAATGAGATACATATATGTTTGTTATCATTTTCTGACACATTTATCATTGACAGGAGCATGAGGAGGATAGAAGATGAGGAAAGAGGGATTATGACAGTGATTAGTCTCACACAGGAGCAGTTAGAGGAGATTGGAAGTGATAAACTTCCAAGTTTTCTATGGGACCTAGGAGTCCGTTTTGTCAGAATGATGTTCATGTTGACCCAGGTTGCACCAGAAAGCCACACACTCCACCTTGGTTTGGTTTGGAGTGGGTCTGCAGGTACTTGTTCTATGGGGCAAGACCTTTCCTTCCACTTGATCATTATGATAGGGCATGGAGATGTTTGGATAGGTATTTCTTCTACAGAGATGCCTATGGAGATACAGTTTCTGGACAGTAGGTCCAGTGGTCACAGGTATTTCTGTTTGAGGATCCCGAAGAGGAGGATTC
>ML807198.1:262037-275701 GCA_009831015.1 Picea engelmannii
TTATTTCTTCCAAACCATTAACGTTACACACTTATATAATTATTTCAACCTTTGGACTTCACCACCTCCGGATGCCAGTTATTTCTTCCAAACTACAACGGTAATAAAGTTGGAAATAGGCACAATTCATTAAAATGTGTAATATAAACGATTGACGTTTTGCTTTCTTTCATTAAAATGTGTAATTAAATGATTGACGTTTTGGTTACTTTCTGGGATCTTAGTTCTGTTCGAATTTAATTGGAATTTCGCAGAGGCTGCTTTTGAATAGCTGGAAAAGGGGGTGAATGAAAAAAGGATGGCGGGAGTTGATCCGGGGAAATTCTCAGGTCTCGGTTCCGGCCTTCTTCGTCAATCAGAAGACCTGAATATCGCTTCCCAAATAAACATCAAATTATTAAAACTTCATTATTTTTATTTATTTATTATATTTTTATTAATTTACTTGAAAGTAAAAAAAATTAAATCTAATTTCCCTATAAACAAAAAAAAATTAAACATATATTGATTTTTATGTTTTGGTTTATTCTACTCATGATAAAATATTTTTGGAAAATAATTAGCAAACAAAATCTTAACAATCCCTTACCATAAAAAATAAAAAAAAGCATACTTCAACTCTTTAATTGTTAGATGCTTTTATTTATTCTATACGTATTGAGACAACTAATAGTGACACATGTTCATAGTGAATATTTCTATAAAATTTGAACTTATAATTTTATTTTTGCCATGGCTCAATCCTGTGTTTGAGAGTAGTTTAATATGTTATCTGAAACAAGGTATGTGCACTTAGATATTTGCTCTAGGTGAGACAAAATGTATTAGAACATGGTTGGTATAAAAGAAATTATAGGGAGTGGGTATTTAAAAGAAATTAAATTGGGAGAGTGGAGTGATTTTATCTTCTTAATAGTAAAATGTGTATTAGTACCAAGTTGCATTGTGGGAAACGTAAGGGTCAAATTGCAAGGAAAATGGCTTGCTTCATTCTATGTTAGGTTAACATTGATTCAACATTGAATCAAATATTTTTAAGTTTACACTCATGGTTTTAGAGACTATGGTTTTGTTGGTTCATGGTATGTTGCTCATAACATTGTATGTAATCAAGTTCATAAATAGGTTTAGAATACCCCATTGTAGAGTCTCAGAAATGAGCATGTGTGAGGTTACATGGTCGTTAAGTCAGTCACATTTGGCCAAAAGCTAATCAAAGATCTCTATGATTGGTTTTTCATGGAATTTTTCAGTATAAAATCTTATTGCTACAATGGACGTATTTTTCTGTATTTTTTTAATCTTTCCTTGTTTATATGATTGGCAAATGGTATCAAAGCCAGACAACAATAATTTGTTTGATCCATAGAGAGATGATTTGTTGCAAGTGTGAGATGAGTTTGATCACACTCAAGACATAGTGTTGGTAGTAAAGACATAGATTCGTTAAGGACAATGAAGAGTTGTTGGATTAGCTGGATAGAAAAGTGAAGAATACAACCAATCACAAGGTTGTAGAAAGCAAATGTACAATTTCTAGAGAGCATGGCACTGGTCTGGTTGATTGTGTATGAGGTGTTGACTAGTGCAGAAGAGACAAGATAGATTTTGTTGTCAATTCCATTATAGGTTTTACGGGGTAAGAAGGGAATAAATATTGAACCCTTCATGCCCATTTGGTCATGCCAGAGCTTGATTCAAAATCTATCTATTCCATAGTTTGATATTGGGAGGTGCAGAGGCAATTGATCATTTTGTAAAAGGGGGCTTCTGTGTGATATCCATGAGCTCTTTGTGTCCCGATTGCTAGTAATTGCGCAATTTTTGTGAATCCAACGCTCGAGGTTAATCTAGGTTCCAATCCAATAAGAGTTAGGCTAGTTGTTGCATGAGACTATCATGGAGACAGATAGATCCATTGGTGTGATGGGTTGAATTGATAAGTAACTAGGGCTCGATCCGATGCATATAGTGATAAAGAAGCATGGAGTTGTGAACATAAAGATGGAATTGTTTCCTCGATGCAGATCTCAAACCAAAACCCAAAGGTTTGAAGGCAGTATGAGGTTGTGCAACACGTGGTGTAAGACGAGCATGGGAAGGCGAGAGAACAATGACATTTTTAAGTGTTGGTCAAAGAAAAAATTGGAGGTAATAGCAACAATAATTTACTTTGGAGATGAGTTTTTTTCAAACTAGATATAAATGGGCATACGTTTGCAAGACTTGGTTAGGCATGCATACCCCTGGTAAAGTCCAAAGTGATAAGGGGGCATGTAGGATTCCTGGATACCCTGGTTATAAACTTTAAAGTGGGGTTCGATCTAGATAATTTTTCCCAGTCATATTTAAA
This sequence comes from Picea engelmannii, assembly GCA_009831015.1. Lineage (NCBI taxonomy): Eukaryota > Viridiplantae > Streptophyta > Pinopsida > Pinales > Pinaceae > Picea > Picea engelmannii. The sequence continues at coordinate 264,391 of ML807198.1, forward strand.
AGGGGCAATGCTAAGTTAAAAAGACTTAAGTCTATAGTCATGGTTTTGGTAGCCCATGATATGTTGCCCATAGTATTACATGTAATGAAGCCTATAAATAGACTTGGAATCCTCTATTGTAAAGTGATATAAATAACCAAAAGTGTAGCTCACTTGGTTGTTATCTTGGCCTGATTTGACCAAGAGATAATAAAAAATCTTTATGTCTATATTTTTTATGTAAAGTTTTTCCAAAATAAACTCTTGTTGTTTCTATCGATGTATTTGCTTATATTTTATTTATCTGGCCTTTGTTATATTACTAACCATCTATGTATTTCATGGTACCCTAAAAAATCTCAACTAACGAGTCCTCTTAGCATAGTTTCACTAGGTGGATCAAGAGGGTGGGTTATGTTCGCTTACCACCCACGTTTGCATTTCCTCTATCACTTTCTTTGTTGCGGAAGCGAGTATGCACTTCCGGTAGCCGACCACCACGTCCATGGTTAATAGCCTTTATCACGAGGTCTAATAGTCGTTAGCCCACATAATAAGAACACATTAATCTATATTTAAACGACATGTTTAAATAGTGATTGGGGAGAGAATGGCACTCCAATCAAATAAAGGTTTCTTTGATGTTTCAAATTTTGAAAGGGAAGGAATTAAAAGTGTTAAAACTTATTTTGAAATAAATGTTTTGTTTTTTATATTTTAAGTTTTATTTTTTTATTAGTGGTTTTGGAGAGAAAACCATCTTGTGAAATTTTATGGGTTAGATAACTAGCACAGTCGCTAACTCGCGGCTGAGAACGTCGAAAGGTCAGTTGCATGTCATAAAATGTTTGTGGTAATTTGTAATCCGTCTGTGGTAATAATAAATGTAATAATAAATGTTTGGCTGCACGGTTTAATCCTATTTAATCATTTAAACGTGGCAATTACATATCCTTACAGTAATTTTTTAATGTGATTAGGTAAATGTGAAAAAGTAAACATGTTAACAGATGTCTTGATAAATGGAAGAAAGTTATGAACAATAAATCTTACCCATTGATTTTGGAGGACGACTAAGAATATGCCAACATCTTCAATGCATAGCCATCATATTAGGGTTTAAGGTTAAATAAGGTTAAAAGATCGACGTAATAAGTGAATTTTTTTTTTATATAATAATAATAATAATAATTTAATTTTGTGTTTAAAATTAATGTTTAGTAAAAAAATAAATTGATGTATAAGAGTTATTTACTTTTTTGTGATTAAAATCATTGTTTAATAAAAAAATAAATTAATGTATGATAGTTATTTAAGGGATGTCTTTATGAATCAATATAGCTACATTGTTTTTAAGGTGTACTTATCTTTTTAAGGAGGAAACATATATTTTTAACAATTAAGCCAATTTAAGATATATGTGTTTCATGAGAGATGTCTCATGGTGATGGAGAAGAAGTTTTCATTATATTAGGTCCTCAATGCAACCCAAGTTTAAAGTTAAAATTTAAAACATCCCTAATTTGCATTCTAACTCTTTCATCATTATACCTAAGCTTTTCATTTAAGATAAATACACATTCAAAAACTATATTGACTATTTTATGTTTCATGAGAGATGTCTCATGGTGATGGAGAAGAAGTTTTCATTATATTAGGTCCTCAATGCAACCCAAGTTTAAAATTAAAATTTAGAACATCCCTAATTTGCATTCTAACTCTTTCATCATTATACCTAAGCTTTTAATTTTTAACTCTTTCTTGATCTTGAATGGTTTATAAATGTGACTTATCACTTTTGTTTCATTTTTTAAAGTGTACATGCTTTTTCTTTAATTAGCATTCTTTACATGCTATGAGTTGCACAGCCCTAAACATTTATGTCATTTTTGAAAAAGTTACATTGAAAATGTGTTTATTTGTATTTCTTTCCAAAGGTCTGACTTTATCTTAGCAGGTCAAAATGGTCATTGTGGTTTGTTTATTACACTTTCATATTTTTAGTGTTGTAGAGTTTTATTTTCACTTTGTTGTAGGAAAAAGTTCCTAAATTCACTGTGTTAAAACAAAATCTAGCACCTACTAAAGTGTAAAGTCCCAATCACTAAGGTGTAAGATTTGTGCAACTTCGAAAGGCTATCCATCGCCATCGTAATAACTCTTCCTCTTTATTTTGGATGATTCTTCAGAAACTCAACGGATGCTTGATTAAGGATATGATTATCAAGGTTATGTTGTGGGAACTCAAGGTGAAAATTGAAGAGTTAGCTTCAATAAAACAAACTGATTCTAGAAATTTTATGTAGTAGTGGTAATGGAAAAGGGGGTATGGAAAGGAAATGATAGGGAAATGAGGGGAACATCAAAATTGGATGATGTAATACTAGTGCATATAAACCTACGGGCTAATGGAATATTGAAGCATTGAATGAATGAAAGATCTAGTGTGTTAAAATCAACTACTTTAAAGTAGTCTATATGGTTGAAAGGGGTTAGTTTAAAACATTCAACCTCTTGGATGAAAGAACTTATCATCAGATGTAATGAGATTAGATAAGGTAACCGAAAAAGGAGACATGCAAGCTCATCATATTGATCATTTACCTCATGGAGGAGAGTATTAGATTGATCCCACATAAGAAGAAAATGTGGGTTAATGATGTGTATCCTTTCTCCAATATATTCCACATATAAAAGATTATAGTTAGAAAAACAAACCCCCCTTCTCATATGGATTATCTGAAACATCATCTATGAAGCAATGAATTTATGTGGTTATAAGGGTAAGTCCCACACCTACCCTTCTTATGGTTTAACTGATGGGAATTGATTCAGAGAAAATCTATCCTAAATTCATTGAGGCCTAGAAGGATATGGCAATATAATATGTGGGTGGAACAAGATGAATCTTATGGGTAGAGAGAAGCATGTTGTAGAAGTATTTTAAATTCCAAACTTTGAATCACGAATTTCAAACATCCAGATAGTAAGATGATTTCCATTTCGTCCAGATGAAATATTTGATAGACTGGCTTTGAGTTATTCTCACAATTTGGTTAATATTTTATTTTCCGCCATGGCCTTTCTTGTTATCAACAAATCCCATTATTTCTTAAGAGATGCCAATTAAATAAGTTGGATCTGAAAGGAGGTGTGACAACATGAAGGACTATGCCACCTTCTCAGCCTCAAATATCCAATGGGTGATCTAACAGTTGATTAAGTTATTGTTGGAGTACTGAAACATCATTCAATCATAGAAAAAGTTATAATATAAGGTCTCTCAAAGGTCTCTTTGCATAATGAGGGAAGGGACATCTATAACGGATTTAGTTGTGCATAATCTTCAAAGGGTTCCTCAAAGATTAACAATCCCCAACTACTCACACTTATATATGGATAGGTCTGGGGTGGCTAGGCAAGGTAGGATTACAAGCAGTTTAAGCATTCAAATGTGGGATGGATGGGGACATCATTTATTTTCTGTCATAAGAGAACCAAGTAAAAGGGGGAATTTTTGTGGTCATAATAGGTACTTTTATGCTAAGTGAGAACCTGGGAGGTAAAATTTTGGTACTATTGTTGGTGACAAATTCCATTACCCCATGTTTTGAATACCTTATATTTATTCATTGATGACCATTAAATTAAACTATGACCAACATTGTATAAGATAATATAGAAAATACATAAGTTGAACCTATGCTTAAGATGTATTCCATAAGAACATCTTCCCAAGTCCTAGTTCATTTGATCCTATAACTAGAAGGGTTCTATAGAAGATGAATCAATAAGATCTAGATTTAAACAACCTAGATCCACTTGTCATAGAAGATATAAGGTGATTGTTTGAAGATAACCCTTGAAATCCCACTTACGTCACAATGGAAAATGAATGATTGACCCTGGTTGGATGAGATCCTTAGACTATTTTACTTTGCAAACAATGAGGGAGATCCTAATGTTGTGCCCGAGAAATCCATTGACAATTTTTCGACACTCTATGGAAACAATGGGGTATCCACCAAATATAGTTGGAATCCATGCAAGAGGGTAGTCATAAGACATGGAGAACCTTATAGACATGAAAAAATGAAATTGTTTTCACTCTCCTTATAATATGATACCTTATATTGGTTCAAATCCCTGCAAACATAGAATTAGCATGTTGCAAGAAATGGAAAATATTTTTATGGAGAAAAGGGGAGAGAAGAAAGACAATCAATATTTTATTGTTTCCCTTAGTAACACCAAAAAAAATGAAAATGAAACAATAAGAAATTTTATTAAAATATTCAACCAAATTGTTCAAAGATTTCATGCTGATATCAAACCCCTAGAGGTAGACATCCTCAATAATTATCTTGATTCATTTGAGAGTGAGTTGGATTTCCATATAACACATAAGGATGCACAAAACCTTAGAGTTTCTCATGATGCAACAACCAAAAATGAGAAAAATAGGAGGGTATATGGTAAGTAAATTCAAATAAGTGTTATAGATCTCACACCAAAAATGCACCTAATGAGATGGTAGTGAACATTGTTGACCCAACGTCGTACCCTATGATAGACATAATTGAATCCTTAAAGAACATCAAAGTCAATGTTTCTTAATAGAACACAATAATAAAATATAGGTTTGCATAGTTGGAATGGAAGCCACAATATAATAGGTATCCAATTAGGGGGGTCGTGAATGGAAAAAGGACAATATTTCCTCAAAATCCAAACTTTAATTAGAATCAAAGAGTTATGGTCCATCTCACTGATAATAAATTCATAGATCATGAAACCTTTCATTGGTGTAATCCTTGTGAATAACCTCATGACCATGACACTTTCCACTATGAAAAATAGATCATTAGACATGCAATAGAAGAAAATAGAGAATATATGAGTGGAAATGACATGGAAACCCCTATAGGTGAAGGAATGAATACCATAAATAACATTACATCCAAATCATATAATGTGTCTTATCTGAAATTGAAAAAAATAAAGGGAAATAAGGAAGAAATAAGAAGAATGAAATAGAATAAAGGAATGATCACATATCAAAGAAGAAACAAGGCAACTCATAGGGTACCAATATTCTGCAACAAGAATATCAAAGTGTCCTTAAAGAAACTCAATCAACATGGACATTTGTAACCATTGATGAGTGCTCAACAACAAGTATTCTAGGAAGTACATGTAGTGATATGAATGTTTATCTTGTATCATACTTGGAAAGATCCCATGTGTCATTTCCATTGGTTGAAATTTGGAAAATCCTTGCGCAAAACGAAGAATTTAAGAAAATTCTAAGATTTGATGAACTCAATGACACTCCCATTGAGGACTCTCCTATAGTATTGTTAATAATGAGTCAAGGGAGAAAGAATGGAAATCATAGTTCCTTTTATGTATATTTGTTATTTAATGAGTTTATGTTGCACAATTGTATGTTATATTCAAGAGAATCAACCAATCTCATACCATTGAAAGTGATGAAGAAATTGGGCCCTACATGTACCTGACCATAAAAAATCTATGTGCCATGGATTCTAGAGAGATAAAAGTATGTGGCTATGTATCTATAAATTTTAATCAAAATGTATGTTGTCATCATTGATGTTCCATATTTCTTGGAGATGTTGTTTTCTAATAAGTGGGCTACTAATTTGGGTGGTTGTTTGCAAATGAATCTATCTTATGCAACTATCCCAACTTGGGAGGGTACTTACATTACTTTGCATCGAGAAAAACCAAAAGGTTTCATGTAGAAGTCCCAAATGAGCCTATGAATGAGTTTATTTGCAAAGTAGACGATGATATGGAAAACTATGCAATCCTTTTACATTCATTAGACCATAATATCAAAGGAGATGGAGCAATATGAAAAAGTGATAAGATTTACAATATTCACTTTGATGGGGAATACTCTCCAACATGTGTTGGTGCATGTATTTTTTTTATATCTGCTCAAGGAAATGTAATAATGTTTTCTTACAAATTAGAGCTTGAAGTGACATACAATGTGGAGTATGAAGATTTTCTTCCAGGGATTTAATTGGCCATGGAAATGGGAATAAAAGAGTTTCAATTTATTGGGGACTCTGATCTCATAGTATTGAAAGAAAAAAATTAGTATGCAAAAAATAATGTGTTAGCCTCATGATCCTAAAGTTCTATAGTTCAAGTATTTTCCAATTTTAAATGTTTTTAGAAATTAGTTTATTCTAGTTTGTTGGGATAAGGACACCTAGATTTTATGTAAACGACATCTATCATACTCATCTCGTTATCTGAATGTTTTTTCTCTTAGATTTCAGTTTAGAGTTGAGCTATAAAAATAATCTCTTTCATCGAGTGAGGTTAAGTTGGTTTTGAGTCCGCATTTCTCTTTGTAATTCTATTTTTCTTATTAATAAAATTATGTGTGTGAGAACACTTCATCAACATGGTATCAAAGCCGTGTTGAAATGATGATGGAAGGATTGGTAATGGTTTGAGGAAGCAAGGAAGACTTCACAACATCATCCAAGATCTCTCCAAATTCAAGGAAAATAGTATTGAGGTATTTATGTTGTCAATTCAATAAGGAATTCTCTCATTACATTTGTTTGTTTTTTGAAAATTTTAATGAGATAGACTATCATTTTCAAGAGTTAAATTTTTGTATCAGATCTATTCTATAAGAGCTAAATTTTTATATTGTCTATTTGTAGCATAAACATAGATAAACGACCATCATAAGCAAGCACATAACACAACAAAATGGTAAACAATTTCACCCCTCTCTTGGGCTACATCTTCTGGTCCAAATTCCAATGGATGATTTTCATTAATGCTCAAAGTCTCAAAATGAATGCTTTACAATTCTCATAATGGAAAATGGATGGATTCAATGGCTCCAGAACATCCAAAAACCCCTAGTAAGGATCTATTTTCACCTGGTTTAGCTAAAAAATGAGAAGAAATCACTTTGTGTAAGTTTCTCCCCAGTAGCTTGTTGTACGTGCTCGCCAAATTGCACTCTGTAAAAAATGAAGCTGGCTCCAAGAATTTTCCATGCCAAAGCCCAACACACACACTTGTTCTATAATTTGGGGCAAATTGTCCCACCGTTAGTGACTTGCACCTTTCTTGGCGGAGGTAGTGGTCGCGTGGCCCCCCATGTGTACAAGCGCTGACTAAAATTATATCACTCTTCGCGTGACCGTTGAACTCCTGCGTTGGTGGTCATCTGGAAATGTGTAATAGAGAGTTGTCTCCACAGGATGGGGTTAAGCCCCATTCCTTTCCCCCACCAAATGAAACATAAAGAAAATTAAAATAATTTTGAATACGTATAGTGGTAAGAAACACTGTGCAGGAAGGCTGGTAGCCCGACATCTTCCAAGATTATGCCACTGCCAAAGGTTCTGGTTTCGACTCCCGCAGACTCCAACAACAATTTTACACTAATAACCAATGACATGGTGCCACATGGAGGCTCTTGGTTGGGCCAAGTGGCACCTTTCAATTCAGCACAAACATGCCATGTGTTAGCATTGGAGTGGTCCATGAAACCCTGCCAACTCATCTTGCCACATCATCATCTTGACATGTCACCTGTATGCTCCCATTTCCATGTCGGTTGATGTAGGAGAATCCTTTCCACCTAAGAACATGACAACATTCCAACACATAAAAGCGTATTCAAGAGGGGGGAGAGGTGCCAACCCTCTCATTTTCCCCTTAAATTTTGAAACTAGATGTAATTAAAATCAAATTAAATGTTTTAAGGCTTGGTAGATCCAAGTTATTTCCTTTGTGTAGGAAGCAGAAAGAGAGGCCTTAATGAGGTATGATTTGTATAGATATCAAGCATCACCTCAGATCTGAATTTTTAATGGTCATTCAACATAATAAGCCTTAGTAAATAGGCATTGTAAATGGTGATTAGACAACACTAGTGTAGTTGGAGGGAAAGGTTCGATGAGCCCGTCTTGTATAAAGCTTTGTAACGTATGCCCAGTAGAGGATGTTAAAAGTTGATAGGGAAATCATTGTAATCCAAAGATAGGAGAGTTGAGAGCCAAGACTCTGCTGTAGTCTGAGCTTACACACATTTTAAATGGACATTCATATTAATACAAAGAGATCAGTTTTTCCTGCATGTGATCTTGTGTATGTCCCCATGTGTTTTATGAATGTTATATGTGTGTTATGTATGCATATGTTTTATATGTATGATTAGGTTCCATTTGAAGGGTTAAAATAGAATTCACTATATATTTGATAGTTGTTGAGTTGTTTTGGGTTCTTTAGGATGTGCAAGGAGTGCACAACAGGGTATTGGAAACTCTGTAGCCAGCGTAAGGAGTGCACATATGATCTCTTTCGAGTCAGAAAAAAATGTGTGAGGAGGGTACACCAAAGAAATCACAACTCAACAGGATACTTAAGGTTATTGAACATCTTGGAGGAGAGATTGTGCATAGGAGGAAAAAAGAGACAAAATTGATGGATACTATGTGAAGCTCTGCCAAGAGGGAATTTAGTAGGTGCAAGTGTGCACAAGAGAAATTTGTTTTGAGTTAAAAGAGAGAAGTGTCAGAGGGAGACACCCACATAGTTATTGAACACTTTGGTAGACATGAAAGAGAAAAAATTCATAGTTTCTGAACACTTTGAAGGAAGGTCTCAACAAGGAGTGATTTAAGCGAGTGTAAAGAGTGCACAGAGCCAACACCTTTCTAAAGTGTTGGAGGAATTGAGGAACACCAGAGTTGTTGAAAACTCTGGAGGATAATATCTACAAGTGTACATTGAGAAGAAGGTTCCAGGAGGGCACAATACTTCTTATGAAGGAGAAAACAAGGGCCGATACCCTGAAATATTTGATCCAATTCAAAAGCTCAGGGGGGATAGTGCCTTTGCACACAAAATATCAACAGAGAGGTGCATAAGGGAGAGACCCTTTAGGATCTGAGCAACAAACAAGCTTAGTAGATTCAACGTAAGGAGTGAGCAAGAGATATTTGATTCAAGATCAAAATCTCAGGAGGAAAATCAAGTCGAGACCCAAGCATTAGGGCTCGCATCAGGAGGATCAAATACCATAACCTTTGGATACCTACAAATTATTCCGATTCAGGAAAATGTATAAGATTAGGAGGGAGGAGTTGCGACATCCGTCAGATCAGCTGTGGGGAGATATATGGACTGTTAGATCTACGTCCAGACAGAAAGAGGCACACATAGGTGAAGAACAGATCCCAGTCATTGGATCTGGGAATGCAGATTGGCAGTTGTTGGATCCATGCAAGCGCATGAGACTTTAAACCTTTTTGTGTGTAAGGAGTGAGGACTCACAAAAGTCCTGAATTCCTGAAGTTTCGAAGTGAATCAGAACTGTCCATCATTCGAAGGGAAAAGTGGAAGAATATCAGAAGGTCCGAGAGATAAATCTATGGAATATTTGCATGGAGAAAAGAGAAAACTTTATGAAGTTGTGAAGGACAAAGTAAATCTAGACTATTGAATCTAGGAGAGACATGTGGTGAAGATCCATGTGTTTTGGATGAAGATCACTTCGGAGAAAAATGAGTAAGGTGAAGACAAAAAATCTGAAGCTGTGAATTCTATCGTGACTGATGATCTGAGGAGGACATGCGTCATCAAATCATGGAATTCAAAGAAATCAACAAGGAGGAGGTGGGTCTACTGAGCAAAAGTCGTCTGAAGCTCTACAGGTAAGATCCCATCCTATCTGTTAGTTGCTTGGACACGTGGCGTCAGATATGTCACTTTGGTGATAGAGTACCTCAAAGGAAACTGAAAAGTAAAGTACCGAAGGCCAAAACCCCCAAAGGCTCATCTCAACAAGCACCGTTGATAGACGGAGGGACATGTGGAGTGTGGAAATTCACTTGAGATAAAAGTCACTTAGGAGGAATTAAGGAGTGAAGGCACGAAAATTACCGAAGTCCAAAGCACCATACTCCATCTAAACGATCCATTGGAAAAGGACGTGTGGCGGAAGATCTGTCACTTTGGAGGATTGACACTCTAGAAAAAGAAGAGAAAGGGGGTGTTGAATGCAATTCGCCTGAACTGGAATCAAAGGACAATCTTAGTCATTGATCGAGATGAGAACATGGTGCTCGATCCATAGGCTCGAGTATGAAATACTTCAGGGAACAAAGGCATTGGAACATTTGGAACTCCTGAAGCTGAAGTTCCAAAGGGGATCACAGTAGTTGGTTGTTAGATGAATCTGAGTCATAGATCCCATCTCGGTAAGTTCACTAGTTCTAGGTTTTGGTAAAAAAGCTTCAGCTACAGTCAAAATGGTTGAAGCCCAAAATTATGAAGCGCCTTAGGGTTTAGCCCTAGGGCACAGCCTGAGGTCATATGAGGAGAGGCAATACAAGAAGGAGATAGCACCCACAAATTTCAAGTTGTCAAAATAACTAGGAAAAGGGCCAACAGGTTACATATGACTTGTGCCTAAGGTGATAAAGGGGCTTCTGTTAAATTAATTTGGGTGCTAGAAGGGCCCCAATGAGCTAATTTGGCTCAGAGACTTGAAAAATCCTAGACCTAGAGGTAGAGCAACTCTCATGAGTGAAGGGGGCTACGTCATCAATAATACAGTCTGCACAGTTAACCTGTATGAACTATATGGACTATGTACAATCAATATTTTGCATGTTTGGAAATGTGGACAAAATGTGATATCTCTCGCATACGATGTCAATTTGAGCCCATTCAAGTTCTGTTTGGATCATGAGGACAATATCTACGTAATGAATCCATTTTGAAGAAATTATGAGCACTTTGACTTTTGAGCATATTTTTATCCCCTGGATCACTACTCCCAATTGGGAATCTTTTGGACCTCTAAAAGATTACTTTCGGTCAATTTTAAGATGAGGGTACAGTTCCCTCACCTTTCCAACCCATCTATATTTGCTTGGATTTTTTTCTTTAATACCAACACAAAGGTATTCCACATTCCCTCATTATGAAGTTCTCATCTTTATGTCAAGGATTGTATCCTCATGTAATTCTGAAAGATATTATGGTGAGAATTCATCTATGGAAGGAATATGAACATTCTTTCCTTGATCATCAATCAAAGGAGGCTCATAGAATCTCAAATTCTCAATATTAACAACTGTATACATTTTCATATAAGGAGGAAAATCCCAATGGAAGGCATTGTTACCAATCTTTTCAAGAATCTTAAAAGTTCAATACCTAATTGGTTTCATTTTTTTACCTTCTCCATTAAGCCTCTCTTTTCTAATGTAAATCCAAACTTCATCTACAAATTTAAGACTGTGATCAACACAAT